>CP106730.1:13078244-13174958 GCA_025506655.1 Gossypium rotundifolium | reverse complement strand
AAACAAATGGTACCCCTTCAGTTGATCGAACAAATCGTCAATCCTCGACAGCAAGTATTTATTTTTGATGGTCAACTTATTCAAATGACGGTAGTCAATGCACATACGCATTGATCCCTCATTCTTCTTAACAAATAACACCGGTGCTCCCCAAGCTGACACACTTGGTCGAATAAAACACGATCTAACAGCTCCTGGATCTGAACTTTCAGTTCCACTAACTCCTTCGGCGCCATTCTATATGGGGCAATAGACACGGGAGCTGTTCCAAAAGAAGATCAATTCTGAATTCCACCTCGCGATCCGGAGGTAACCCTGGAAGCTCCTCTGGAAAAACATCAGTGAACTCCTTCACAGTTTTGACATCCCCCACAGTTAACTCCCTGGCCTCTAGAGCAAAAACAAAGGTTATGAATGCCTCACATCCTTTCCTCACCATTATTTCAGCCTTTAAAGCGGACACTACATTAGACAAGTAGTTCCTCCTTTCACCTATCACCACCACCTCATCACCCTCAGGAGTCCTCAACATCATGCGCTTGGCAGCACAATCCAAGTTTGCTCGATACTTCACTAGCCAGTCCATACCCAAGATTACATCGAACTCTCCAAACGGCAGTTCCATCAGATCAGCCAGGAAAACCATCCTTTGAACTTCTAGAGGCACACCCCTAAAGAGTTTATTCACCACTCTGATTGTCCTAAAGGGCTAAATACGGTCATCTCCTAAAAGCAATCTCGAGTCTATGTTCGAGTTCCGATCTGAGACTAGCAACAAAGAATGTGTTGATCCAATATCAATCAGTGCAATATAAGGTAACCCATAAATAAGAAACGTACCGATTATGATGTCTGGTACCTCGCCCTCCTCTCAGCTTCTAGCTGCATACACCAATCCAGGCTATCTTGCATCTGTGATCCCAACACTTTTGCCCGGTGCTCCACGTCCCCAACCGAAACCATTACCTCCTCTGGCTGGACTACGACCTCTCTGTGGTTGATGACCATCTCTACCAGACTGAACATAACCCTGACCCACAAGTCGCGCTCTGCCCAACTCCTGTAGACAGTCCCTTATCCGATGATCAGTAGACCTACACTTGAAACATCCTCTATTACTTTTCCAACACTCACCCAAATGAAATTTATCGCATCGAGCACACTTTGAGGTCGACCATCAACAACATAACTTGATCCAATGTATTTCCCCTAGAATGCTGTCTTGAATAAATCGCAGGTAATACGGCCAGCCACTGTACCATCCCTAACCGTAAGCCACCACTGATACGCCTCGTCCTGAAGAAGAGACACAACTCCTTTCAACTTCTCTTCCACCGTAAAATCAAGGTCATCCATAATACGCTCAACTGCTTCTAACCAATACTTAGCTACATTAGGAGCTACACAGAAATGCCCCTAAACATTTTCGCTCCATTGGCTCAAGTCAACCCTCTCCGACACATGTAACATCTCCGAGACATGTAGCATCGTGTGACATCGCCTATTTGATCCTAAAAATCCCCTTCCATAACTGGAGGTACTGACATATCATTTTTCGACCCACGTCCTAATTCCAAGGGTTCAGACCCAACACTCTAACCTCTACCACGACGGCACACGGTATGTCCACGTCCCCTAGTACTAATGGCTACTGATACGACTTAATCTGATTAAGAGTTTTTTATGAATTAGTATTTTCTTTCACTTGTTTAAGACCGAGCAGTCTTATGAAAAATAACATTAAAAGTAATTCGCGCATATTCATATCTATACCTAGAGGTTTCAGTCTCTAAAGTTTGGATCTCTTAATACTAGTAATCATAACACAACAAAATTATTTCATGCAAAACAACCAACAAGTAGAATACTTACCGCGTGGATCGGGTGCCGGTAGATTCGGGTGCCATACATCAACTAAAACATTTCTTTAAATAATATTTTAAATCAAATTTATCAAATGTTATTGAACCCATTTCACAGTCGAGTTTTGCAACCTAGGCTTTGATACCAAAATTGTAACACCCCATACCCGGTCTAGATGTTACGACTAGATCTGGTATGTCATAGGGAAAGGTTATAAAAAGGCTTTGGAATTTTAAGGAAAAATCGTAAGTTTGAAACTTTCCATTTAGGTGATGTTATAAAAATAGTGACTTGTAGATTTAAGAAAAATTTTCGAGTTAGGTTAATTGAGTATTCGATATCGTTGTTGGCACTTGAGAGAAAACGATGGTTTAGGTTACTTATGTTTTGAAAATGCCATTTTAAAGTTTCATGAAAAACTAATATATATATTGATGTCATATCATAAATAAATAAAAAACCAAATATCAACTTAAAAAGGCCTTATTACAAAACAATATCCCCAATTAAAAGTAATTTATAAAAAGGAAATGAGTTTATGAAAAGAAACATTTCATGGCCTCCACGAGTCCGGCTCGGCTCCCAGATCCACGACCTACTGATTACCTGTAAGGTTAAGCAGAGGGGTGAGTCACCAAGACTCAGTGTGCATTTCCCCGTATAACACATGAACGGCTTCGAGTCCACAATCACACATTGGGCCTTAGCCCACTTAATATGACATACACAAAATATGAATGCAATGTGTTCCAGCCCAACCTAATTTTCTATCCTCTACACGCCACCCGTACCAGCCCAACACACCGTAGGGATTTCTACAATCAACCCTCCATCCACTACACGCCATATATGTGGCACCAAGCCAATGGTGACAGAGTCACTAATTATAACATGTGGGGCCAACCCATTGTATTGTGGTACCAAACCACGGGCAAGTGACAATCAATTTACGATGATATATATGTGGGGCCAACCAACCATGGTACCAAACCACCGAGACTCGATCCATTGAATCGATATGTAGGGTCAACCTCATCGTGGTACCAAACCATTTGTGACAGTCTTTAATAGCACTTCCCTTTCGCATCATAAACTGAAACCCATGCATAACATACATATCAAATGAATGCAACATGCTATCAAGCAAAGTGTGATTCTGACATACATTTATATACTCATAAATAGAAGGTTAACATCACTTACCTAGTTCCCCAACTATACCCACAAAGGTTTTGCGAATGCCTTTCCAGTCACTTCGGCTTTATAGCCCAAACAGTTAATAGTATAAACTAATAGCAGAGTGTGAAATCTACACATCTGCAAACACGAAGAACTAAACTATTGATATCGTTAACTTTTTCACTCGCAGGGATCACAGCGATCTACTTATCCCTCTCCGAAGCCGGCTCACAACCCGATGAAAAGTCTCGAACGGCCGTCACCGCTTATTTTTTGAACTTAGGGGTAGGGACTACGAGTCCAACCCCCTCCTTTGCTTGGCTAGTATTCGATTCCATGAAAGAGATCTTGGTCAGAAGACCGGGTTAAGGCATTGCATAAGATAAAAGTAAGAGTACACGCTCAATCTGAAAAGGTTTCTTACCTAGATCGACAGAAATCGGATGCTACTAAACTTGAATTAAGGATTCGCCGAAGTCCCTACATATTTACCAAATTAGATTCGATTTTCTAAGATATAGATTAGAAGGAGTGGCCTTTCGGTCAAACGAATGGTATGAACCCCCCTTACATTCAGCCAAGCACCACAGTGCAAGATTAACGCCTTCAGTTTATCAACCAGTAAGAGAGAAGAAAGAATTGAAAGGGAAGAGGAACACCTACCACCAAATGAGAAGAAATCGATTGGAAAAGTTAGGAGAGTGAGTGACGGCAATCTTCTGATACATGAATGGATGAAGGGGAAAGAACAGTCAGAGATTCGGCTAATAGAAATAATAGGAACAAACTCAGAGAGAAGGAAGAAGAATAAATTTTGGCTTGGATAGATGAGAAAGAAAATAAAAGGTGAATCACCAAGGTGTAATTTGAAGATTCAGCTATGAAGAAACAATTGAGCTAAAATGATGAAATGGAGAAAGTGATAAGGAGAGTTCAACTAAAGAGTTATGAAAGGTAAAGTGAGTGTGAGCAAAAGAAAAGAGAGGGATTTGAGGTTTTGATTTTTGGTTGAAAGTAGAAAAAATGCCAAAAGTGAGGTTCCCCAAGAGATGATTTTGGTTTGTGAATGAGTGAAGAAAAACAATTGTTCACCGATTGACAAAAGAGAAATAAGGGTTGATTCACTAATTCTTAACTCAAAGTAACCTATGGATGAAACGGCACACACCTACACACACACACCTCAAAATTGAAAATGAACCAAAGATGCAAGAAATGCCTAAGACCACTTTCGGCACAAGCACCTTGCTTAGCCCCTAAAATCGAAAGCTCCCCTTTTCAACCCCAAGCACATTCGGTCAACAATCCCAACAAGCCACCAACTCCTTGATCACCTCCTACATTCACTCCCCTCCCCACATTCGAATCGGTTTGAAAGATTCAACTTCCATCTTTCACTCTTGGTCTCCTATTTGAAATATTTGACTTAGTCCACTCCCACTCTTCAAGGTCCCTAGCCGAATCCATCACCTCCCATCCAGACGCCAAAATAAATTCCCAAAAAAGTAAACTATGTGACTCGAACCTGCTCCCTCACTGCTCCCCGGTGGCATTATTTACCTACCTCTTAAGTGGCGTCTCCTTGCCACTTTACCACTGCACATCTTGTGTCAACAAACACAAGCATTAATCCTTAAAGCCTGCCCCTAACTAGCTCTCCCCTAAAGTGCCTAAAATTGAAATTTTTGCCAACATTTCGGCTTAACCCCGAGCCTTTTCGAGACCCCTAAACACACCAAATTAACACACAGAGCATAGCATACACACACAACACACATTAAAAGTAGAACCCCAAAATCTAGGATGTTACATATGTTGTCAAAGAAAAGGAGCAGAAAGTTTGCAAACTACTAAGATCCATTTATGGACTTAAGTAGGCGTCCGCTTATGGAATAAAAGAATTGATCTAACGATCAAGACTTTTAGATTTGAGAAAAATGCTAATGAACCTTGTGTTTATAAGCGTATAAAGGACAAAAGGGTGGTCTTCCTCATTTTTTATATCGATGATATTCTAATTATCGAAAATAATGTAGGAGAATTATCATTAGTTAAACTGTAGTTAAATCAACAGTTTAGCATGAATGACTTAGGTGAAGCTAGTTATATTCTTAGCATTTTAATCCTTAGGGATCGAAAGAATAAAACGATAGATTCAGGATCGAAAGAATAAAACGATAGCTCTATCTCAAGATTCATACATCGACAAGATACTAGGACATTTTACAATCACTAATGTGAAGCCAGTGGTTCAACCGACTACATTAGGTTTTCACCTTTCTTTAGATGACTGTTCTAAGACAGTGGAAGAAAGAGAGCATATGAGCAAAGTTCTATATGTTTCGGCAGTTGGAAGCCTTACGTATGTGATGCTTTGCACACGTCCAAATATCTATTTTATAGTAGGAATGGTTATTCGATATCGGGCAAATCCAGGTTTTAAGCATTGGCAAGTTGTAAAGCATATATTAAGATATCTTAAAAGAACCAAGATTATATGCTTGTGTATTATGGGGAGAACCTTACTCCTGTTGGATACACAAACTCAAACTTCCAAACCTGTAAAGATTTGAGGAAATCGATGTCGAGAAATTTATTCATTCTAGGCCTTGGAGCCATTGTTGGAAGAGAAAAACACCATTGTTGGAAGAGAAGCATTCGACCATTCCAAAAATTAAAGGTAACCAAGCTATTTTTCATGTAATTTTTATAGATTTTTTTATCATGGGACCTTGATTTAGCTACCTCATGTACTAATTTTTAAAAATGTTAAAATTTTTAAAATTTACCTTTGTTGGGAATTGAATGAAATTGGTGTGAAATTGATAGATTTTAAGCTTAGATCATAAAAAGGACTAAATTGTAAAGCTTAATTGTAAGTTTCGTATATTAGAAACCAAACTAAATAAAATAAAAAATTTATTATGAAATTTTAGTAGGAATAAAAAGTAGGAGGTCCCTAATGAATATATGTGAAATTAGATTTCAATCCAAAGTTATAGATTGAAAGTTATGATAGTCCCAATTTTAGGAACTAAATTGAATAAATTACAAAATTTACATGAATTGATAATTGATTGAGAATTGGCTGGAATTTAATAGTTTATTTGTTTTATGACTATTTGTAACTAACATTGATGCGAAATCGTTGAGAGAGAAAGGAAAAGTGAAAGTTATCGACGAATGACGAGAGATCACAATTTGTACTTTTATGATTCAGGATAGAAATGTTTGATATTATATGCATGCTTATTGGTTGTTGCATCATTGGGGTGAGTCTATTATGATAATATGAGATGTTTCAATTTAATTTCATATGGAACATCGAGATAGTGGACTAAAAGAAATAAAATAGGAAATGATATGAGATACTCAAATTATGACATATGATATGAAAATTATATTAAAATATACCTTATAATAAGATATATGTGTGTTTGATGATGAAATGGGGTTGTGATTGTGAATTTGACTTTGAAACGATATATGCACTAAATTGTAAAATAATTATTATGTGATAGAAAAATGTACAAGGTACAAAAATGCATATATGACCTGAATACAAGGTATGAATATGCAAGTAAGATTATTACAGGTATGGAATACTTACATTTAAAATATATGCCTGTGTAAACTTAGTAAAATGTTAGGATATAATTGGCATGCCAATAGATTTTTATGCTTGTTTGTATAGAGATAATTACATGTTATACCAGGATCTAACATTTGTTGCGGATCATCGAGTATAATATGATGTGGTGGAGGCATGTATTAGAATATGAATATGCATTTGATACCTTCGGGCTTTGCATTTCGATGCCCTGGTATGTTGTAGTTTAAACTCCTACGAGCTATTTGGTGTGGTGCAGTTTACTCATGTATTCGAGTCTGTTTTACTAGGGTTTCATTGAACGTAACATTGTATTTAAAATTGGAAAATTTAAAATGGTAATAAAATAGATTAATAATAGAATATAGTATCAAAATGAATATGAATGAGTTGATAGACTCTAGAAAAAGGTTTGGGTGATATGTTAAACGAATTTTGATATGAAATGAATTTGATATTGAATGCCATAATGAATGGGTTTTGAATGTTTTAAATTGTGAATTGGTGTTGATAGCTAGAGACCTTAATATAGGTTTTGATATATATAATTGAAATTTATTATTCTTTTTGCATGATAGTTGAATTAGTTTGCCTTGATAATTGTATACCTTCATATGTAATTTATTATATACTTATGTTACCATATAGAATATGTATTAGTAGGCATTGAGATTATAAATATCATAGCATGTTATAAATGTTACTTTATATTATATTGTCATGAATCATGAAAGTACCACTAAGCTTTATTGTTCAACGTACGGTTTTTTATTTCATGCGCAGTTGTAGGTAATTCTCAAGGCCCTAGGAAGTGAAATCAACATCCAGATTGTCGTTTTTGACTGAAAAAAGTTTGTATAGTTCATTTCATTTTGGTCTTATGGCATGTACCTAGAGATTGCAATTAAATGCTCAATGGTCAAATTGTATATGTTATAATCTTATGCTAATGCTTTGAAATGATGTTTTGGATATGTTTATCTAGTGAGCTTTAAGCCTTAAGTTTATGGATATAGTTTTGAATATGTTTTGGTTGGTTTTTGGAAGCGTGAATGGTATAAGCCAAATTGGTTGGTTGAAATTAGAACTTAGTCATTTGATAGTACTACTGAAAGTGCCAAATTTTACACATTTTGTGTTATATGTTTTGGTAGGTGGTTGAATTGGTTCTACGGAAGGTGTTTAAACATATTTTTAGGTCAATCAAACATGTACTAGGTTTATTTTTGTGAAAATAATAAGTTGCGACGAGGAATCTCTAACGTCGAGGAGAAACAGAGCAAAATTTTAGATGGCGACGTCGTTGCTCAAGGTCACGATGAGCACCAAACAGAGGGTCACGTTGCGATGATGTACCCTTGACATTGGGACGAGGCATGACAGTGAGTTGCATCGTGACAAGGAGATCCCGAAGTTTCGACGTCAACCCAAAATTCTCAAATTTTTATAATTTGGTCCTATTCGATTTCAGATTAGTAAAAGAGCTTTTGTAAGCTCATATAAAACCCCAAAATGGTTATGAATCATTTTATACACTTTCTCAAGTACATTTGATTGTTAAACGATTGTAAATGAATATGATTTGACCGTAGTTGCTTCAACAACAAATGTGAAACCTTGTAACTTGGACTCGACGATCGGGTCGCGTAATAGGGTGTTATAGTTTCAATTTTGTCTTTCTAAATAGTAGAAGTATAGCTTCAAGAAAGAAACTTTTGTATATATATTGTGGAAAGAACTGTAGGAGAAATTCCTAAAGAAAAGTAGTCGAAATCTTTTTTACATGAAGAAAAGATTGTTTATGTTTGATTATTAACCATGCTCCACTATGAATAAACACATCACAACTTTTAATCAGTTAGTGGATAACTTACTAAGCTTGGATGAAACTTTCAAAGACAAAGATTTGAATTTAATGTTACTATAATCTCTTATTATTGAATTTGAATATCTTGAAACAACCTTGCTTCATAGAAAGGATAAGGTAACCTTTAATGAAGTAACTCGTGCTTTGTATAGTTATAAGCTTGGGATAAAAACTAATAAAGAAAGCAAGAAAAATGTGACAAAGGAATTGGTAGTATGGGGTTGTTAGAAAAGCCAAAAGCCAAAAAAGAGAGGGAGATCAAAGTCAAAAGACAAACATGGAAAGGTCAATGTGCCTTTTTTCATGAAAAGTGTCATTGGAAGAAAGATAGTCCAAAGCTAAAAAAAAATAAAAGAATGCACCAAATGCATGTGTTGAAGAGAGAGATATCAGAGACTCTAACATATCATTGGTTGTTTTGCCATCACCATCCCATTTAGATGAGTGTATATTGGATTCAGATTGCACCTATCATATGTCCCCCTAATTGAGAATGATTATTTAATTTAGTAAAATTAAAGTAGGAGTTGTTTATATGGGCCATAAAAATGCTTGTAAAATAATTGAGATAGGTTCAATACAACTGAAAAAAGGATAGATCAACTAGGGTTCTAATTGATATTTGGTATGTATCCACTTTGTAAAATAATCTCATCTATTTGGGAACCTTGGAATCCAAAGGTTCAATTGTTACTATGAGAGATGAAATTTTGAGAGTTACATCTAAAACACTTGTGGAAATGAAAGGCATAGGAAAAATAACTTGTATTACTTTCAATATAGTATAGTAATTGAGGCAATAACTATAGTATCCAGTGATGAAAAATTGGATTTGACCAAGTTGTGCATATGTGGTTGGGACATGTTGGTGAGAAATCCTTGCTAATTCTAACAAAGGATTATTTAAAGGTATATAGGCTTGCAAAAGTTAGAATTTTGTGTGCACTGGGTTTTAGGAATACAAAAGAGATTGAAGTTTGACACCGCTATCCAAATATGAAAGATATTTTAGATTATGTTCACTCAAATATGTTGATAAGGGAATAATATCTAGGTATTAAGAGAATATAATAATAGAATCAATTATCACGGTTTGATTAGGGAAGATTTTTGATAAAACGCCATACTCTAGGAACTTTCTAAACCTAAAGTGATAAAGTCAACCCTAACACATGTGGTTGGAGATTAAGAGATAAAAAATATCACCACTTTCAATTACATCACATGTATAGAAAGTGTTTAAATATGTTTGGAAGTCATTAGAATCCATCAAGAACAAATAAACATAAATTTATTGAAAAAGTAAGTTTTGAATCAAATTCTCATATATATATATATATGCCTTCTTATTTACATTGTTAAACTTTACATAGGCTATATATATAGGCCACGTGGTTTGCTAGACTTAAGTTTTACCCCTGTGACAGTTGGTATCAAAGTCAATGTTCAATGATACCGGTTGAGATTTTGAGAGGAGTAAACAAGTAGATTGAGCCAATAGAGACCCTTGGGTGGCTAGAAAAACTAGTCGATTGAGAGATATGCTGTCAACTTTAGATGGTAGGGTGGCCAAACTTGAGGGTTTCATAGGTGATATGAAGGAGACCCTTAAGGAAGTTAATGGGCATACTATAGTGCTAAAATCGAGGCAATACCAGCTCAAGGAAAAATGGAAAAGGCCCTCAGTGATAATATGGATTCGATGTAAGAGGTTCTCAACACGGTATGGGTGAGCTGACTGAGAAAGAGGATGCTCTCGAGGCTATGGTGTCAGTCTGGAAGGAATAATTTGATGAGCTCAAGGGGGAGCTCAATATTTGCAAAGCTACTTTGGGAAATGGGGTATCTGCTATAGCACCCTAGCCTAAAGTAGACATCCCAAGGATGAAAGAGTTTAATGGGACGAGGTCCAGAAAAGATGTGGACAACTTCTTGTTGGAAATGGAGAATACTTTTGTGCCAAAGGCATTATGGATTATACTACCAAAGTAAATATTGTGCCCATATAGTTTATTAATGTCACTTTGTTATGGTGGCATTGTGGTCCACAGATGAGATACGAGATGGTACCAGTATTCGGATTTGGGAAGAGTTCTATAAAGAATTCAAGGGGTAGTTTTACCTGAAGTATGTTGAGGATGAGCCTCAGGCTAACTTTTAATGGCTTATGCAACATTGTACTATTAAGGAGTATATGTAGGAGTTTAGTGAGCTAATGCTCCAGATTTTCGATGTGGGTAAGAAGAAGGCATTTTTCTCCTTCATGGATGGGCTGAAGCCTTGGGCGAAACAAGAGTTGCAATGTCAAAGAGTAAATGAACTTTCTAAAACAATGAATATAATGGAGTCCTTAATCGAGCTTGTTTCAAGGAAAAATAAGTTTAGTCTTCTGAGCCCAAGGAGAAGGGAAATGGTAAGGGAGATGAAGAAAGACAGGTAAAAAATGACAACGAAAATAGTGGTAATAGAAAACCACATAATGGGAAGTGGAAGCCTGACAACAAACCAAATGGGCAAGTGAGATGCTTCATTTGTGAAGATCCACAAATTGTAAGGGACTGTCTGAAATGATCTACTTTTTGCCGACAGTGTGTTTTGTCGAAGCTAAGATGACCAGAGAGAGTGAGAAGAAGCTAGGGTAGTGCTTTTTGTGTTGTGGTCTGCATAGGATGCAAGATTGTCCAAAGTGATCCAAGATATCTGCAAGCAATAAAGATGAAGTGAAGCCTATTGAGAATAAGGTATTGAAGCTTGGATCAATGATACTCAATTATGCTGAGGTGAAGAGGGATTGCAAGAAGAAAGGGTTGATATTTGTAGACATTAACATTGCAAGCCAAAAGAGAAATGCTCTTGTTGATACGGGGGCATCAAATTTGTTATTATCAGAGAAAGTTGTAGGAAAAATTAACCTCTCAAATTGTAAATTGACTAATAGGATTAAGACGATTAATTCCAAAAATGTCCCAACTATGGAAGTAACATAAAGAGTTGAGTTACAAATCAGCTAGTGGAAAGCCAATGAAGACTTTGAGGTAATTCATTTAGATAATTATAACTTTTTCATTGGCTTGAATTTCCTTGATTAGATTAGTGCTCTATTGGTTCCTTTTGCCAATTACATATATACTTGGATACTCATCAACGAAAATGTGTGGTACAGGTGAGTCTTGATGAAAAGGGTGGAACTAAAGTATAGTAGGCAATCAAGCTTGCCAAGGATGTTCCAAGTGGTGAGAATATAACTTGGTAGATCAGGATACTAAGGGAGGCGCCTTGGAAATGCTAGAGATACGACAAACCGATGTGAAACCTGTTGAGTTATCAGTGGGCTACCACCCATGAGAAAGGTGGATTGTGCATCAGACTTTGGGGAAAAGTCATGATGCAAACTGGGCAGATAGAATGAATAAATGCAACAAGCGAGGTACATCTCAAACACATATCTAGTATTTTACATTATGACTTATCGTTGGCTTGAAAAAGACACATGGGCCTTTTCAGAGTTTTGAAATGGATAAGCCAAAGGGCTTACAAAACAGAGTTAACAATTATACTCAAGGTTAACCCAGTGTTCAATGTGTATGTGTTGAAGCCTATTTGTACGGATCAAAGGATACCGGTCAAGGCAAGTCACAATGGGGGGAAGTAAGAGTAATGGCCTCTTATGATCAAAGATGTACACGAGAGAAATATAGTTCGAGTTAGATGATGTAGAGACATAAGCTAAGGCAGATGTTCCGAGGGCCGATAGAAAGACAAGTTAGAAATCAGCCAAGGAATCAAGACCATTTCGAGTCGAGTCAAGCTAGTGTCATTCTAACAATGCGACAAAGGCATCGTGAGAATGAGTAGAGGAGAACATCACAAGTTGTGGATCAAAACTCGTGACCATTGCACACAAAACGTCCCATGGTGGTCAACTAATTAAATGATGCTTATTTGACCTACTTGAATTGACTTGACTCTTGGTATATATAAAGAAGCTCATCTACTTGAAGCCTTGGTGGCATAGTGAAACACTAAAGTAAAACAAAAGTTACCAAGGTAATTAATATAAATCCTAAAGGGTAAATATGTATAGAGTTTAAAACCCTTAGGACTCTCATCTTGAGATAGACTAATAAACCGTAATATATACATATTTTAATCCCACATTTGGCATACTTTTGGATGATTTATCCCTTGAATTATGGAATTCAATGCTCCTAATCCTTTAATTTCATGTTTTATACTTAGGTGAGCATAGGAGGATGAAAAGAATGAGAAATGGGCCAAAAACAGAGAAATCGAGCCAAAGTGAGAAATCAACATGGCCTAGAGTTCACCCCATCGACCGTGCCACTTTAGTAGACTTGAACACGGCCTAGGCTCGATTCACACAGGCGTGTTCCTGCAGTGACCCGCTTTAATTCTACGCGAAAAAGGTTACTTAAAGGCGAAGAAAGACATTTGAAGCCTATATAAACACCCTAGAGGACAACCTAAAAGGGGAGCCAAAGAAGGCGAAGCCAAAGAGGGCTGAATACAGGGAATTACTCGAAGAAAGCCAGTTGATCCATCTCAAGAAGCCAGTATCACGTTCAAGACTGAGGATCTTCCCTTTAATTCCTTCAGGGTTTTAGGGTTTTTCTTTATGTTTCATTATTTAATTTCTTCTTAGATGTATTCTTTTATGAACATGAACTAAACCCCTCAAATACCTGAGGAGGATGAAACCTAAGACGGATCTTGTTATTATTTTCTGAACTGTATGATAAATACTTGATTTGTTCTTAATTATGTGTTCTTAATTCTTGTTTTAATATTTCAAGATATTGATTCAAGTTTGATGTGCTTATTCAGAGGAGCAAAAGTCCTGTTTAAGAGTAGATCTAGCATAATTAAGCGGAGTTGATCGCACTCTTAGAAATAGGACGATGAAAATCTACCGGATTAGGGTCAAACCTAATATGGAAGTCCATAGATCGAATTAATGCAATGCTAGGGGTTTTAATTAGAAATAGATTTCAATTAATCAACCTAGGGTTAGATGTTAGTAACCTCGAAAGAGGTATTAATATAAATTAGGAAATCCTACGGATCAGGTCAAGTGAATAAATCATCTGGTTCAGAGTTAAATAACAAGTGAAGTCTAGGTGGATTATGCCTCGGGTATTGCCTTGATCAATTGATTTTCCCAAAAGTAATTTCCCAATCCATTCTTTATGTCTTGACATCCTTAGCTTAGTAATTAGTTAGATAAAATCCTCTTTATTTTAGGCTAGATAATAAAAAGAAAGTCAGTACTAGTACTTTTGGTTCCTTTGGGTTCGACATTCGGTCTTGCCACTAAGCTATACTACTGTTCGATAGGTGCGCTTGCCTCAATCATGGTGATAGTTAGTTTCTAAGTTCGATCTTTCATTATATAAATATTAAAACTCTCAGATCACGACCAAGTTTTTGGCACCATTGCCGGGGAACTGAAATATTAGGAAAGCTAAATTTTTATTACTTTAGCCATTTTTCTTTTATTTATTTATTTCCTTGTAATTTTTATTTTTAGTTTTCTAATCTCTTTATTATTTGCTCTGATAGGTTTTTCTAGTTTATGACTAGGAGGAACCCATCAGGATCATTGCTTTTTGACAGTGAGATCGAGACAATCGTTCGCAGAAACTAAAGAGAAATTGGGTGAAGTTTACAATACATAGAGGAATAGCAAGAAAACATCACCAATCCTTCTGAAGAGATGGTTGAAAATCAAAATAACCATTACCTCCGGTGGCTATGGGAAATCCGGTGAATCAAAATCCTGCTCCTCGTACTATGTATGATTATGCTAGGCCTAGTTTAACCAGTACAGAATCAAGTATTGTAAGACCTACTATTGCTGCAAATAATTTCGAATTGAAACCTAAAACTATACAGATGATACAATAGTTTGTTCAGTTTGATGGTTTGCACGATGAGGATCCTAACACACACTTAGCGAACTTTTTGGAATTATACGATACGTTTAAAATTAATAGCATTTTTGATGATACCATTCGGCTTCGGTTGTTTCCCTTTTCATTGAGGAACAAAGCTAAACAATGGTTGAACTCATTACCACGAGGATCAATCACCACATGGGAACAAATGACCAAAAAGTTCTTATTAAAATATTTTCCACCGACAAAAATGGCTAAATTGAGGAATGATATTTCTTCTTTTGTGCGGATGGATCTAGAGACACTTTACGATGCATGGGAGGGATACAATGATTTACTAAGAAGGTGCCCTCATCATGGGCTACCATTATGGCTACAGGTTTAAACCTTCTATAATGGTGTGAACCCCTCAACTAGGAAGCTTATTGATATAGCCGCCGGTGGAACCCTAAATAAAAAAACCCCTGAAGCGACTTACAAATTTATTGAAGAGATGTCACTAAACTATCAGTGGCAAATTATGAGGACAAAGCCGACAAAAGCTGCCAGTGTTTTCATCCTCGATGTAGTCACTATGCTATCCAACCAGGTAGAGCTTTTGAATAAAAAGATTGATGGTTTGTGTAGTTCTTCATAGGTACATCCAGTAATGCAGTGTGATATGAATGAATGAGGGATGAGCAATACAGAATATCCACCTTACAACCCGAGCGCTAAAAACAAGCAAGTTCATTATATGGGTAATAATTCTAGACCTCAAAATAACCCTTATAGTAATACTTACAATCCAAGTTAGAGGAACCACCCCAGTTTCTCATGGGGTGGTCAAGGAAATCAAAGACAACAACCCCCTTCAGGCTTCCAACAACAACCCTGCCCACAGGAGAAAAAGCCGAACCTCGAAGAGATGCTTACGAAATTTATCACGATGTTAGAAACACGTATCTAGAACACCAAAACAACCCTAAAAATCAGCAAGCATCAATTTAAGGGATTGAGAACCAACTAGGTCAGCTTGCTAAGCTGATCTCAGAACGACCACAAGGTAGCTTTCCAAGCAACACCGAACCTAACCCAAGGGAGCAACTTCACGTCATCACAGCATGCGATGAAGAAGGGTTAGTGGAATCTGAATCTGAACCAAGGCAAGAACCTGTGGTCAATAAAGGTAAGGTTGAGGTAAGCCACAATACACATAAATCTGATAGTAAAGAGTACCAACCTCGTGTGCCATACCCCAATGCGATAAAGAAAAACCGCACAGATGAACAATTCGGTAAATTTCTTAAACTTCTAAAGAAATTACTTATTAAATTACCATTTCTTGAAGCTTTTTAGTAGATGCCCAATTCAAGGAAATTTTTAAAAGATATTTTGACAAACAAATGGAGGTTAGACGATACGTCGCATGTGGAGCTATATGCAGTTTGCTCAGTAATTTTACAAAATAAACTACAGCGAAATTTAAAAGATCCAGGGAGTTTTACAATTTCGTGCTTAATTGGTAGCTTATATGTTAATAACACCTTAGCTGATCTAGGGGTGAGCATAAATGTTATGCCTTATAAAATGTTTAAACAGTTAGGTCTTGGGAACCCAAACAAACTAGGATGAGCATTCAATTGGTTGATAAAACTATTAGAGATCCTAGGGGTATAATTCAATATGTACTAGTAAAGATTGATAAATTCATGTTCCCAGTAGATTTTGTTGTCTTTGACATGGATGAGGACAATAATATTCCTTTAATGTTAGGAAGACCCTTTTTATCAACTGCTAGAACTAAAATTGATGTTGGTATAGGAGAACTTATACTTCGTGTAGGTGATGAGACGATCACTTTTCAAGCTCTTGACTCGGCTAGGACATCAAGTAATAAAGGTGAGAACATAAATTCTATTAATGACCATTTGGTTAAACCTTCTTTTTAGGAAGCACCACAGAACTACACAACTGAGCCAAATCCTAGACCTCATGCCAACAAGGAAATAACTCATGAGGAACGGAGGCTTCAGATTGATGAACTAGACGAGTGGAAGACGCATTTCAAAAGAAACTAGGAACACATGAAGCAGAACCGAGGCAACACCATAAGCCAAACCAATTTAAGATAGAAGATCAGGTATTGTTGAATAAAACAGACCTTCGGATCGCCACTTTAGACCTTGATACAAATGAAGAAATTCCCTTTGAGGTACTGAATATCTACCCATATGGAACAGTCGAGGTAGCGAATCCGAAATTTGACACTTTTAAGGTAAACACTACTCGACTCAAACTATATAAGAATCATAGGACTGATAGTAGGGGAGAGGAGTTTCAACTCCTCAAACAACCATGAATGTGTGAATGAGAGGTAAGTCTAGCTTAAGACTTTAAATGAGCACTTCTCGGGAGGCAACCCGAACACTAACCCTATTATTTTTCATATTTTTAGTTTTATTTTTTATTTTTTATTTAAACTTTTAGCATCTAACTACAAACTAGCCAAATTAATGAAATATAGGTTTCCCTAACACACGACCTTACACACGCGCGCATGGCCATGGCTGTGTGGACACCACAGATTTACACACCGACGTGGCAGAGGTCATACAAACCAAGGACGAAAAATCTCTAAACCACGGGTGGCGATAAAATTCTCACGGCCGTGTTGACACTAATTTATTAACATGGGCATGGTGACCACTACACGGGCGTGGGAGAAATGAACGAAGCACAACACGGCCGTGCGATATGCCTGTGTGACCCAACACGCCCATGGTACACGGGCGTGGGCAGCAACCAGATCCATAACTCTATTTAAAACCCCCATTCTTCTCACCTTCTCCCCAAATTCTTTTTCAATTACCACACCCTCTTCCTTTCTATTACTTTTATCCTTCCATTTTTCCTCTTCCCCTTTCCCTCATTCTTCCTCAAAACCACCATCTCCATGTTGAAGAAGCGAAAGGACCCTAGCACAGTCTCCCCGTGTCTAACACCCCAAACCCGGCCTATGCGCTAAAGGCCAGATCTGACATGTCACATGAATTAAATATACTTTTAAGTCCTTTTTCATTTGTACGTAAATAGATAATGATTTAAATTTTGGTAAAACAGATTCCAAAATTTTGACGAAGTATTTTTGAATAAAAGACTGATTTATAAATCGATAAATTTGAGATATAAAGATCTTATAAACCGTGTCTTTGAAAATATCGCTAATAGTTTGAGAAGATTTAAAAGAATTTTAAATAAAATATATTTTTGAAAGTTTATTATGAAACCCTTTGTATATCCATTTTAGAAAACGCTTATTTAAGTTTTCAGAAAAATCTCAATTTGAAGTACTTAAGGCAAAATATAAATACGTCAAACATAAAACAAAACAAAAATTTATCCAGAGGCTTTATTAAAACCTTAATTCAAATAGTAAAATAAATAGGTGAACTAAAAGAAATCCAAAGTCCAAATAAAACTATTTTTGTAGTATGGCCTCCACCGAGCCATCCATGGCCCAAGTCTTCATTATTGAGCATTACCTAAAAGCAATAAGGAAACGGGGTGAGTTACTAGAACTCAATGTATAACCCCCTTACCATTGTCCACTGGGCCATAATCCCATTTAGCAATAATTTGGGCCTAAGCCCATTCACAATAATAATGTATCAATTATATCATGTGTATGTAATGCAATTCCCAAACCAAACCTAGTAATCCATCCGCTACACACCACCCGTACCAACCAACACACCTGTGGGGATCAAGTTAACCCACCCCGCCAACACACCAATCACAGGCATTAAGCCATTTATAAAAAATTTAATTGTGGACAAGCCACTAGAATAATAGAATATACGTGGCATTGCCACTGTACAGATTCGTGGCACGGCCACCAAAATATGTGGCAGAGCCACCAGAACTTCTCTTCAATATTATCCCATCCCATGCAAAATCATGTATATAATGCATAACAAATCATAATTTTTACAATATAACAACAATAATTTATTTGGATATTCATTACAATAGTACGGCCCATTATATCATTTTATCAAAAAGGCCTATTAAGAAAAATATCAAATTGGCCCATTTAGCGAAAATATCAGATCGACCCATTTAGCGAAAATATCAAGTTGGCCCATCTAGCCATAATATCAGATCGTCCCATTAATCAATATGTCCATTCAGCCCATAAGGCAATATGTCAATTCAGCCCATTAAGTAATTTAGTATTTCGGCCCTTTAGGGGGTATTCTCACAATTTGCACAATGATACTACCAATTTCGTCAATTTATTCAAAATACTATATATTAGGCCATTTCTTTTCTGATTTATGCCCTATTACAATTTTAGTCATAGCGATATGTTTTCAATACTATATCCACCTTAAACCCACAAAAAATGGTGTGAGATTACACACCTAATTACGGTAAGCACTAAGCCTTCTTGATCGTCGACACCTAAGATATTGTAACACTCGATTAGTCGACATTTGTGATTTAGTAATCAACTCTAAAATGAACGATCTATGGTGCTTACCCTTGGAATCGTAATGACCACGATTTTTTGGTTTTCCCCGGATGATGGTCCACAACCCGGTAGAAAATCCTAAACCGTCGATATCGCCCTTCGTTTGAATTTAGGAGTAGGGATCGCCAATCCGCTCCTTTTGAGTTCTCCACTCAACTTTCCTTTCAAATCGGTACCACAAGCCTTCATTCCATTAGATCTTATATAGATCGATATTACGATAAAATATGGGTTGTCAAAGGGTAAAAGATTAGCTTACCACTAATTTTGAGTGATCATCGAGTGGATAGATTGAGCAATTAAAACCCTAAAATTATAATCGGTTAATCATCACTATTCCAATAACATCTTAACGAATAAAGAATGATTTCATAGAATCCATGAAGAACTCCTTACCTTAAAGATTTTTAGGACCGATTCCCAACGATTATACGATAAATTCGGAAGAATCAAAGTTTTGGCCTTCCACTATATCACTACGAAGAAGAAAATGATCTCGTTTGAGAGAGAAAAATGTGATGGTCTCGGTCAATATGACCATCCCAAAACAAAGCATAAATTCGGCATTAAGAGAAAGAAAAATAAAATGTTGAAAAGAACACTTATCGATTGATCAAGGAATGAGTGTTAATACGGATGAGAAAAAAAGATAGAGAAGAGATGAAGGTTCGGTTATAGAGGAAAATGAATATTGATATTCGGCTATGGAGGATTATCATACAAGAAGATGTGATCTTATGGTGGTGTCGATTTTAGAGAAGATGAAGATTGAAGAAATGGTTAAAAGCAAAGAATGGAAGGTTGGATGGATGCTAGGTGATTCGGCTATCAAAGGAAGATGAACAAGAGATGAATGTTTTGACCAAACAAAAGAGAAGAAAATTGCACAAATGTGCTAGGAGGTTTCGGCAATGAGAATAGCAATTTGGAGAAAATGACACAATTGATGATAAAGGAATTTTGCCAAAAACAAGCAGTAAAGCTTTACCAAAAGACCAAAAAAAATTTGGCTACCTACCTCTACACCGAAAACCATCTATATTCATGACAATAATGGTCAAAAATTGGCCAACCACACTTTCCAAAACAATTTCCTTGAAAAAGGCCACATGTTCCCCTTACTTTTCCCTTTCTCTTGATTTCTTTCCTCACCTTCATCCTTTCCTATTTTCCTTAGCCATCTTGCCAAAAATAAAAAAGTCCACCTTGCCTTATTTACTTGCTTGGCCGACACATAGGGAAAGAATGCAAGAATAATAGTCAAAATTTGTACACAATGGGATTTGAACCTCTTCCCTTAAAGTCCTTCACTTGATGCCATAACTTCTTTACTAATTGCTCATTTATGCTAGCAATTTACTCATTTATTTCCATAAGCTTTGAGGTCACTTACTATATCTCCTTAAAGTGCTAAATGCCAAAATTTTTACTAGAAACAAATAAACCCTAAGCCTTCTTAAGATCCCCTAAACATACACAATTAATAATTTAATTAGCTTAGCACCAGAAACAATGCAACACATAAAATTCCAAAATTTTAAGATGTTACACCGTGCGAGACCAATCTCCATAAGTTCATACTGGCCGCTTCATTCCCTCGACAAGACAAGGACCTTTGAGTCTATCTATTTTTTTCTATTTCATTTCTCTTCTCCTTTATTTTCCTTCTCTTTATCTTTCTTGTGCTTAATTTATATTATTATATTTTGTTTTCTTTGATTTAGGTTCAAAAGACTGCTAGGGATTCACCACACAACGACCTTAGTATCCACCTCCACCGGAATAGCCTCCTCTAACTTATCTTACACCTCCGAATCAAGTTTCCACACTTCCAACTCAAGGAATCCATCCAAAATTCAGGAAGTTTCATTTCTACCTTTTGATCGATGTCTCATCTCAATTTACAGTGGTGGAGACTTGATTTTCATGCAAGCCTATAGGAATAACTTTTCATGATGGCTATTGAGTGCTTAATTTATATTCCCTTAAACACTTCGAGTAATTTGAGTGAACCCTTAGTGAGGATGTTGACTCTGTGATATTTTGAATCAAAGGTAATTACTTAGATAAGGGGGGATACCTATGTTTTCCATGAATAAAATGATCAACTTGGATTGTTTGAAACTTTGATGTTCTTTTAGTTGAATTCTCAATATATGATTACCTATGGATTATTTCAAAACGTTATTGATAGGAGTTATAAGTTGAAAGAATGAATTTTAATTGTGAGTTGAGAATTTTGCTTGAGGACAAGCAAATGCTTAAGTGTGGGGGTATTTGATAAACCGTAATATATACATATTTTAATCCCATATTTGGCATACTTTTGGATGATTTATCCCTTGAATTGTGGAATTCAATGCTCCTAATTCTTTAATTTCATGTTTTATACTTAGGTAAGCATAGGAGGATGAAAAGAATGAGAAACGGGCCAAAACGGAGAAATTGGGCCAAAATGAAAAATCAACATGGCCTGGAGTTCACCCTACGACCGTGCCACTTTAGTAGACTCGAACACGGCCTGGGCTCAATTCACAGGCGTGTCCCTGCCGTGACCCGCTTTAATTCTACGCGAAAAAGGTTACTTAGAGGCGAAGAAAGACATTCGAAACCTATATAAACACCCTAGAGGGCAGCCTAAAAAGGGGGAGCCAAAGGAGGCGAAGCAGAGAGGTGAATACATGGAATTACTCAAAGAAAGCCAATTGATCCATCTCAAGAAACCGGTATCACGCTCAAGGTGAGGATCTTCCCTTTAATTCCTTCAGGGGTTTTAAGGTTTTTCTTTATGTTTTGTTATTTACTTTCTTCTTAGATTTATTCTTTTATGAACATGAACTAAACCCGTTAAATCCCTGAGGGGGATGAAACCTAAGATGAATCTTGTTATTTTTTTCGAACTGTATGATAAATGCTTGATTTGATCTTAATTATGTGTTCTTAATTCTTGTTTTAATATTTCAAGTATTGATGTGCTTATTTAGAGGAGCAAAATTCCCTGTCTAAGATTAGATCTAGAATAATTAAGCAGAGTTGATCGCACTCCTAGAAATAGGACAACGAAAATCTATCGGATTAGGGTCAAACCTAATAAGGGAATCCATAGTTCGAGTTAATGCAACACTAGGGGTTTTAATTAGAAAGAGATTTCAATTAATCAACCTAGGGTTAGACGTTAGTAGCCTCGAAAGAGGTGTTAATATAAATTAGGGAATCCTACGTATCAAGTCAAGTGAATAAATCATCTGGTTCAGAGTTAAATAACAAGTGAAGTCTAGGTGGATTCTTCCTCGGGTGTTGTCTTGATCAATAGATTTTCCCAATTCATTCTTTATGTCTTGGCATCCTTAGCTTAGTAATTAGTTAGATAAAATCCTTTTTATTTTAGGCTAGATAATAAAAAGAAAGTCAGTACTAGTACTTTTAGTTCCTTTGGGTTCGAGATTTCGATCTTGCCACTGAGCTATACTACTGTTCGATAGGTGCGCTTGCCTCAATCGTGGTGATAGTTAGTTTCTAGGCTCGATCATTCATTATATAAATATTAAAACTCTCAGATCACGACCATATACACTAATTCAGTCGTTCAATTTGTACTGTTGAATCTAAGGGAGCTCAACTATAAATAAAGGCATTCCCTCATCATTTGTATTCATCCCACTTAATCCCATTTTATTCAGTTATTCTTAAGTTAAAGAATATATTGCGAGCATTTACTCAAACACTTGGGGTGAGTTACTTTCTTGTGGCTTTTCAATTCTCTCGTTGCTCTTTCCTTTCATGTTCATGTCCGCTATATTTTTCTATGCCTTAGATAATTTCCAGAGAATTTTCACTTTTCCAGTGTTAGGCTGACTTAAGCTGATATGAAGCAAAGAAATCACCTAAGGCCGCGTGTTTTGACAAACTTAAGTTCTAGCCCTATGACGCTAGTGTGTGCTCGACCAAACAACTTATGAGAAGTCAAAGTTGTATGCAAGTATACACATAATCTTGGTAAAGGACATTGGAAAAATGTGAAAAGATTTCTACGTTATCTTTTGAAAATTGTAGATGTTGGTTTAATCTTTGAATAGGAGAAAATGCTGTTGGAAAAATGAGTTTGGAAAATGAAGCGAAAAATAAATTTAGGGAAAAACTAGAGTTTTAAATTTGTTTCCAAAACAAGATCTTGGTTGTGATATCTAAAGTAATAAACACTTAATCAAAATTTTACCTTTTCTATTAGTCTAGGATGAGCGCTTCGACCGAGTAGTCTTCTCCCTATCCTCAAGCTCACGTCTACCGAGTGTGAGCTCGCTTCGAATAGAAAATTTTTCACAAAATTTACCAGTGGGGTAATTTTGCAATTTCTCTAAACTTTTGGGTGAAGTTATAAATCAGAAAAATATCTCTAGATATTTTCTGGAATAATCTCTTCAGAGAATTTTCTCTTTACAACATTATATTGAATTCAAGTGTGTGTAAATAATGACCAAAGGCTCTTAAATATTAAGATTACATTTAATGTTAAATCTTATTAAAATAATAAAATGTTTATCTACAAGATAAACATTAAATTAAATTTAATATTAAGATAATTACTTTAATATTAAATTAATAAAATATTATTAAGATAAGTATTAAATTAAATTTAATCTTAAGCTATTAAAATAATATTCTTTTTGGAATAATTAATCTGAAATCAAATTCTCGGTAGAATTCCAGTAAGAGTGTCACTCTTCCACTACCTAACCATCGACGGTGAACCGTCGTCGGCCACCGCAACGTTGCTGTCGCAACTATCGACACTGTCATATCCTATGATGCAGGGGTGACACACTTACGGCACCCTGAGCCAGTTTGGCTACTACCGATTCGGCCAGGGTCAGTGATGACCCGACCTATTCGATCTAGCCACCAGTTGGGCCGTCAGCCTGGTTTCATATACCAGATCCAGTTCGACCAGTTTTTAGGTCTTGGTAACGATTTTGGGCTCCTGGGCCCAATTTACGATCTCAAGTCCAACTTTCAAGTTTAATTACCCATTGGGCCAATTGTCTGAGTTCAAAATTAACTTCCAAAAATATCATATTAATTCTAATTAATTTGATTAATTTAATTTTACTTTATCAAAATTAATTTTTCCAAAAATCACTTAGATTTTCCAAATTAATTTTTCAAGAAAATTCTTTAATCAAATTCTCTAGTTGAACAATTCGTATGGCTACCTAATTTAGTTTCACATCGAATAAATCGACTAAACTAAATTATTCCCAAATTCATAAAATTTTCTTCTGATTCAAATGCAGTTTGATCTAGCTTTTGTTGAGCTAGCGGAGGGACCAATTGGACATATACAATTATGCTCTAGTGATTGCAATTATATTAGAAGCATCATTCTGATAATTTGCAATTACTTTAACATGGAGTCAGTCCACAAGAAGTACCATGATTGAAAACTCCTTATTGTATACTTTTTACGAAAACAATTCATCCAACTGCTTTGTCCAATGACCTCAGCATGTATGTGTTACCCTCATATGATATCCTTGATTGCTTTGAGTTAAATCCGCTCACTCAATACAATCCTATTTTATCTCATTGTCACTATTGTGTCTTCTAAATGATTAATATGATTACTGTCAACAAATGACTGTGATAAATTTCTCGTTTGAGAAATAGCAACTCGTGGCCACGTTCCATGTTTATCAATCCACACAATGCCAATGAGAGGATATCATTAACTCTTTAATTGAGCTATGAATACCATTGTTGCTAGTAAATCCATGCCATACTCAAGTCATGTACCCAACATACCAACTATGGGCTCGATCATCTTTAGAGCATAAGCCTCCACTTATATCAATGCACATGACTTGCATATGCATGGTCAGTGACTCATATGCATGGTCAGTGACTAACTCATGATTTAGGTAAATTACACCATGAACGTCACAAGTGAATTAATTCACAAATGGATTCAAAATTAATTCATTTGGAGTCCAGTCCAATGTATCATTCTACCAATGAATACATCTATCTCTTCTCATTGAGTAAACTGCTCCGATAGCAAAGACTAGTCATCTCCCCAATTGGAATTGTAGACAACATAATAATCCTTCTCAATCTTTTAATAAAATGCTCACTTTGATTCTTTTACGGGATTACGGACTCATTTAGATTATCTATTGAAGTAAGTTGTCTTTCTCACAATGTAAGCGTTCTTTACAATGCCACTTATCTTTAGTTTGAACTTTAGACAATCAATGAGCTAATATTTTCTTGTCACAATTTTTCTATGCATGCAAAATATAAAATATATAATAATGAAATGTGAAATTAACTTTATTTATTCATCGTTAAAATAAATATAAAATGGTTACATGTTTACTACACTATAGGCACATTTCCCAACAAATGCTTGGTGAGTGTTTAGTTTGGTATGTTGATTTCGATTATACAAGTGATCTGGATGAACATTGATCTACTACTAGGTACGTATTTACTCTTGCTAAATCCCTAGTAAGTTGGAAGTCTACCTTACGATCTAAATAAGACGTATATAATTGTAATGTACGTACTTGAATTACAAAATTTGTTGTGTGAAAGCATTTTGAATTGTTTACAAATTGGTACATAAGGTGAGTAATGGATTAAATTGTAAAGGAAAAAATGTACGTGGTAAATGTGCTCGAAAGAATGAAAGGAAACGATAGGATACAATTGGCATGCCAATAAGGTTTAGTTGTGTGCTGTACGAGATATCTATAAAAGATAATACAGAGTATACGATTGTACGGAGATATCATTAATTGTACTAAAATCCAACATTTGTTACAAATTATTGAGTTATGTCTCTATGGAGACCTTGGTGTGGTGGAGGGGTCTACCGTTATATGATATATATGTGCCTATAGGCCTTGCACTTTGGTGCATTGGTGTGGTGTAGTTATTGCCCTTATGAGCAACCTGTTGTGGTGTAGTTGCCCATGTATCCATTCATTATAGTTCATTAGGTTAAAAAACTAAAGAAAATGGAAATGACTAAATGATAATATGTTTTTTGATGTGATATGTTTATACAATGATGGATTAATGTTAATGGAATTGATCGTGTCAAAATAGTCTAGTTTTAATATTTATAAAAGAGTGATCGAACCTGTAGACTGACTGCGACAACGATAGAGGCAAGCGCACCTATCGAACAGTAGTATAGCTCAGGCAAGAACATCTTATCGAACCCAAGGAACCTAAAAGTACTACTACTCACTTTCTTTCTATTATTTAGCCTAAAATATGGAGTGATTGGTTTATTAATCTAAAATAAATGAAATACTTAAACTTAAATGTAAAGACAAAAGAACGAAACTTTGGGAAAAGACTTTGAATAAAACTCAATTGATAAAGACGATACCTTCGGGAAGAATCCACCTATAACTTCACTTATTATCTACCTTTTCAATTCATATGATTTCTTTACTTAGCTTGATCCGTGAGACTCCCTAACCTATATTAAACCTTCTCTCAAGTGAATAATGTCTAACCTTAAGTTAATTAGTGGAACTCTCGTTCTCTTATAATAACCCCTAAGGAAGCGATAGAATCGATCAATGGACTCCCATATTAGGTTTCACCCTAATCCGGCAAAATCTCGTAACCTATCTCTAGGGGCTCGATCAACT
Source organism: Gossypium rotundifolium (assembly GCA_025506655.1). Classification (NCBI taxonomy): domain Eukaryota; kingdom Viridiplantae; phylum Streptophyta; class Magnoliopsida; order Malvales; family Malvaceae; genus Gossypium; species Gossypium rotundifolium. The sequence goes on along the minus strand of CP106730.1, from coordinate 13,148,344 downwards.
CGCTTAATTATGCTAGATCTACTCTTAGGCGTGGTCTATTCCTCCTCCACCTAAGCACATCAGATAAATTTAAGCAACATAATTAACAAACAAACTAAGTATTTATCATATAAACTAAAAGAATTAAATAAAAAAATCCATCATAGGTTTCATCCCCTTCAAGTATCTGAGGGGTTTAGTTCATAACTAAACAAGAAAACATCTCAAGAGAAAAGATAAAACAAAACATAAGAAATCCCTAAAACCCCTGAAGGAATTGAAGAGGAGATCCTCCGTCTTGAGTGGAACTCCGACTCTTCGAGATGGATCAATTGGCTATCTTCAAGACAATCCCTAAATGAGAAAGGTTTGGCAGAAAACTCTGCTCAATGATTGACCCCTTGAATAGCCACCTTGGGGTGTTTTTATAGACTTTTGGGATGCTTTACTTGTCTCCTAAGTACTCATAATTCAGGTACAATTCGTCCTAGGTGTTTGAGTAGACTTAGGATTATGTTTCTTGGGCTCCAAGCATCCTATTCTGAGTGAAATTGCTCTTTTTCGCGGCAGGGGCACGGCTAAGGCACGCCCGTGTAAATTGAGGCTCAGTCCGTGTCTCTATTCTGCTGATTTAGGCATGGCCGTGGCACGCCCGTGCAAGTCGAGGGATAGGCCGTGCTTCGGGTCTTTCGATTGGGGCACAGCCATGCAAATCGAGGATAGGCCGTGTTGGGCTTTTTTGTTGACGAGACACACAGTGTAAATTGGTGACAGCCGTTTCTAGGTGGATAGCAAAGGCGAGTAGTGTGGAATAAAGCTCAGGCCGTGTCGACTTCTTGGGTTGGCCCAATTTGGTCCGTTTTAAGCCCGTTTTACGTTCTTTTTATCCTTAGGTGTTGTCTTGAGTATAAGACATGAAAAGAAAGGATTAAGAGCACCTTTTTACATAAATTGAGGATAAATTCATCCAAAAGCATACTAAATGTGGGATTAAAATATGTTACTTTTACGGTTTATCAAATACCCCTACACTTAAGCTTTTGCTTGTCCTCAAGCAAAATTCTCAACTTACAATTAAAATAAACTTTCCATAATTCATAATTCCTATTAATAATACCTCATCATAATTCATAGATAATTTATACATGGATAATTTAATTTAAAGAGCCCTAAAGTTTCAAACGAGATAAGTCATGATTTTGTAGCATGAAAACATAGGTGTCTCCCATTATCCAAGTAATTTCCTTTAATTCAAAATCAACAAGGATTGACATCCTCACAGAAGATTCACTCAAATCACTTGAAGTGTTTAGGCTCAAGAAATAAGCACTCTAAGTCGAACCTGAAAAGTTAATCCCATAAGCTTGCCTGAAAACCAAATCTGCACCACTGTATATGAGATGATACACAAATCAAAAGGTCTTTAATTAGGGTTGTAATTGGGCTAGGTTTAAAGGTGTGGATACAGGCTGAATTAGTGGTTATAATCGAGACTGACTTGCCAAATTACCTAACTAGAAACATTGAACTAAATATGAATATTGACTTCGAATGAAAACTAATAATATCACTATTGATAATTACTCTATAGTAAGGAGTATTTTGATAATACTTTAATACGAGCTTTTTCAACAATTGGAGTTTAAATGCTCTAAGCTCTTTTATATACTACTAATATTGAATATATACTTGAAATTTTTTTTTAAGAACAAACTAAAATAATCATAATAGAAGGAACTTTGGTGATTGAAATAACCTGATTTGGCGATTGATCAAATCAATTCTCGATAAAGGGGTAGTCAAAGGAATGTTGATAACAAATACAAAGGGATTATGGGTTAATATTAGTGGCTAAGTCAATAAAAAGGTTGTTAGGATTCAATGGGGTTCACTAGGGCTTATTTATGTGGGTAGGCTTTTTAGTGGAGTGAATGGGCTAAGACCTAAGTGCCTTTATCATCTCAGTGTATCAAATCACTAATGTGGTCTTGACATATATAAATGAGGCAAGTTCTAGAATAATAATTCAAAGTTGACACATTCATAATCAATTAAAGTGAGTACAAAAAAGAATATATGCTCTATAAGGCTCAAAATCTCACAAAAAATTATGGGTGTTTTGACATCAATCCTTATAAATTTTGGGCTTTAAGGTGATACTCAAATTCAGTTCAACGACCCATCAATTTTAATTTTTTAGAAAGTAGGCTTATCATGCTCGATTCTCTAGTATTCTTCAAATTTAATCATCAATGCACGATTAACTATGACTTACTCTAAAACATATCAATAAAAATCATAAATCATTAGAAATTTCACCCTAATTAATAATATGAGAAAAATACTTAAGATCAAGACTAAATTCCAGGGTTTTAAGAATTATGCAAAAAGTTAGGCACTATTACCCCCACACTTAAGATGTACATTGCCCTCAATGTACAAAGATAAATAATGACAATTAAGGGATAAATCAAAAGAGAAAGGAGAAAGTGACACTTCCTAAATTCTGGATGAGTCCCAAAGAGCGTTCCTTAGGTGACTTTTATGTGGATGTGTGTTCCTGTAGGTGATTGATTCCGCAAAGTTACTTAGTGAATAATATTGTAGCATATAATTAAGTAGGGATTCTTTAAAAGGTTAGATAGACAATGGTAGGAAAATAAAATAATAAATAAATAAAAAAAAATGAAATACTAATGAAAGTTTAAATTGAAAGCAACGTTCGATGATAAAAATAATAAATTTAAAATTTAGAAAAGTAGATGCCAAATAACAATTTATGAGGACTCAGAGGTCCTCATCGTCAATTGGATCCTGTGGAGGTGTTGGTGGTGATATATGAAAGCGATGGCAGATTTGCTGTAGGGTGGCCTGGATCCCATCAAAGCTTCGAGCAGTGTCAGTAAACTGCTGGGTACAGTACTACTCGAATTGTGTAAGGCGTGTCGAGATATCAGCCAATGAAGTTGCTGAAGATGATGGTTGCTGGATCGGAACTTGTGGGACATCATCAGTAATGTCCGCGGGTATCTCCTCCTCTGTTGCTAGTCTGTATTGAAGGGGGTCCATCCCTCGACGATGCTTGATCATCTTTATATGTAACATCATCCGGATCCCCTGAGGTGTCATATGTCCGATTAGTGTAAGTGAGGACATCTGATGATCGGTGTTGAGGAGTCCAAAGTGTCGTGCCAATCGCGTTATGTACGGTCCCATTGATAGGATTCCCTTTCTATGCTCCTCCGTCTGGTGCTGTATTACACATGCAATAAAATATGCCATATCGAAAACATGTCCTTTGGACATGCATGATAAGAAGTAGACATCTTGTTTATTAATGACGCCGGTGCTCTCTTTGCGGCCTGTAATGGTATGAGCAAGAATAACATGAATGTACCTGAGAGCTGGGGAAAGGGCGGTTGCCTTAGAACGACTGGGATTATAGGTTTTTATAGTGGGTTGTAGTTTTTGCCAGTATTTGAGTGGTTCACAGTGAAGCTCTCGGTTTAAATCATCCAGTGGGTTTCTTTTATGAATCCTGGTGTGTAAAGTCCAAGTGCCATTTCGAATTGAGGTACGCTTAGTTGACGAACTGAGCCTCCCAGACGGAATTGGATGGTGCCGGCATCGTCAAAGTGCGTCATTACTGTCTGAAGTGTGAATGTGGCACAAAATTCAAGGGTAAGCTCCAAAAATATGGGCTCATCAATGGCGAAGAAGTTTTCCCAAGGGTCGATTGAGAGAAGTGTCTGAATATCAGTTTCGAGTCCGACTTGCCTCACTGCATTCCAGTCAATGCGTCTACCAGTGCTGATAGGTCTCTTCCGGATCTTCATGTAGCGCTCTTCTTGTGTTGCTTGAGGGAATCTGAGGAAAGGATGTCGAAGTTTGGTAGAGGCACTTGTGGAGGACGATCCAGATGCTTTTCTCTTCTTGCTTGGAACAGATCGTTTAACACGTGATGACGACATAATTCCTGAAAAGTAATCAAAAGAGAACCACTTCCTATAGATAGCCAGGAATTTACCTAAACAAAATCAATTGCTATTATTATAATTGCTTCTCCAAGAAAATATCAGCAACCATAATTTAATTATTCATTTAGAATAATTCCTAACTAAAATCATACTAAATAAAATAATAAGGCTATACAAAGAATTCATTGGAACCAGACATGTTGCATTATGATTTAAAGGCTAACTATGTTTTGCAATAGAGCATCAATTCTTCAATGATAAGAGCCAATACAAGCATCGTGTAAAAGTGCTGCAGCAGAGAATTTATCAACAAGAAAAATAGGAGGAAGCAACTAATAAAACAACCAAGAAGAAAATTAAAGCAAATGTACTGAACAAAATGGAATAAACTAAACAAAATGAATCAAATTCTTTTGAAGTCTAAGATCAAACAAAACTTTAAATAAGGAGAAAATATGCGAAAAGATGAAGAAAAAGGAACCAAGAATGGTGGTATTTGACGAGCAGGGTGGGGTACGGTGGTGTAGCTAGGTTTCGAGGTGTGAACACGGCCTGGTAGGGGCGTGGTGATTGTGGGCACGGTGGTGTTGCAGCCGTGTGGGTGGTTTGTGGTTGCTTCTTTGAGAAAAAATGGTTAAAAGGCGGTGGGTTGGGGAGAGGAATGATTTGGTGGCCGGATTGAAGAAAAGGGGTTTGGAATCTGAGTTTTAGGGTTTAGGGTTAGGGAAGGGGACGGTTATTTTAATATATAGGCAGGGTAACACGGCCTTCACCACGACCGTGTTTAATTTGAAATGCCCGTGCTTTTCGTTATTTCTTAAAATTGAGTGCGATTCAGGGTTTTTAGCACGTCCGTGTGTCAATTTGACATGCCCATGCTTGGTAAGTCAGTATGTTCACACGGTCATGAGGCACGTTCGTGCAATGCCCGTGTTAGACAAGTCAGTAGCCTCACACGGTTATTCCATACGGGCGTGTTCTGGTATTGCAGTCCATGTTTGAGAAGTCAGTGCCTTCACATGGTCATGAGGCACGGCCGTGTCTTTTTGTCGCAGCCCGTGTTGAAGAAGAGAGGTTTTTCCCTGTTTGTACACAGTCATCGGCACGTCCATGTTACAGGCCGTGTTAATGATCCTGCATTTTTGTTAGACTTTTACAAAATAATGTTAATGCGTTTAGCGTTCAGGTTGCCTCCCGAAAAGTGCTCGTTTATAGTCTTAAGCTAGACTCTCCTTGTTTTCAGTTCTAAAGGAAGGCTCATGGAGCATAAACTCCTCTCTCGTATCTCCAAAATCTGCACCATTATAAATTTTAAGTTGGTGACCATTTACCTTGAATGTGCCTTTAGTGGGATGAGTTACCTCAATGGTTCAATATGGAAATATTGTTTTGATCATGAATGGTCCTGACCATCTAGATTTTAGCTTCCCAGGGAATAGTTTAAGCCTTGAATTGTATAGTAGGACTAGGTCCCCTACTTTGAAATGTTTTGATTGCTTGAGGTGAGCATCGTGACGTCACTTTGTTGCTTCCTTGTATAGCTTTGAGTTCTCATAGGCTTTCGTTCTCCATTCATCCAGCTCTTTTATCTGCATCATTCATTTCTTTCCTGCAAGTTTGAGGCCAGTATTTAAAAGTTTTATTGCCAAGAAAGCTTTGTGTTCTAACTCGAATGGTAGATGATGACTTTTCTCGTATCTGAGCTTGTATGGGGATGTCCCTAGAGGTGTTTTGAATGCTGTTCTATAAGCCCATAAAGCATCATCTACTTTAAGCGCCTAATCTTTTCTATTTGATTCAACCATTTTTTCTAGAATGCGCTTAAGCTCTCGATTTGCTACCTCAACTTGCCCACTAGTTTGAGGATGATATGGGTAATTTGTTTTGTGGTATACTCCATATTTCTTTAGAACTTTTTCAAATTGTGTATTACAGAAATGAGTACCCATATCACTAATGATGGCTCTGGGTGTGTCGGAAAATAGTTTCTTGAGAAATTTAACTACTACCCTAGTATTATTGGTAGGTAAGGCTTCCGCTTCTACCCATTTTGACATGTAATCAACTGCTACTAGGATGTATTTATGTCCAAAGGAACTAGGGAATGGTCCCATAAAATCTATACCCCATACATCAAATATTTCACATGATAGCATATATGTTTGAGGCATTTCATCACGTTTAGAGATATTACCTGTTCTTTGGCATTTGTCACACGAGGTAACATACCTGTTGGCATCTTTAAATAGAGTGGGCCAGTAAAAACCTGATTCGAGTATTTTGTGTGCTGTCTTAATACCACTATAGTATCCTCCTGATGGTCTTGAGTGACAATGTTCCAGGATTTTGCTCGCCTCTGTCTTTGTAATGCATCTTCAAATTACCTGATCTGCACATATGCGAAAAGAAAGGGATCTTCCCAAAAATAATTTTTCACATCAGCAAAGAATCGCTTCTTTTGGTGATGTTTTAATTTTCTTGGTAAGATGTTGGCTGCTAAATAATTCACAATATTTACAAACCAGGGTACTTCAGAATGTGTTATAGAGAAGAGCTGTTCTTCGGGAAACGAATCATTTATTTCATGTTCATCAAGCTCTTTGGTGTGCGGACTTTCGAGTCTTGAAAGGTGATCTGCCGCGAGATTCTCGGCCCCCTTCTTATCCTATATTTCCAAGTCAAATTCCTGTAAAAGTAAGATCCATCGTATGAGTCTAGGTTTTGCATCAAGTTTGTTTCAAAGATAACGAAGAGCCGAATTGTCAGTGTAAATGACGACTTTAGATAATATTAGATATTGTCTAAATTTGTCAAAAGCAAAAACTACAGCTAGCAATTCTTTCTCAATTGTGGTGTAATTTTCTTGCGCAAGTGTTAATGTTCTGCTAGCGTAGTAGATTGGCTAAAAATGCTTGTTTCTTCGTTGTCCCAAAACTGCACCTACTGCAAAGTCACTTGCATCACACATTAATTCAAAGGGTAAGTTACAATCAGGTGCAATTATGATCGGTGCATTTACTAATTTATCTTTAAGGACATTGAATGCATCTAAACATTTTTGATTGAAATTAAAATGAACATCTTTTTCTAGTAATTTTGTCAAAGGCTTAGCTATTTTAGAAAAGTCTTTAATAAATCTTCTATAAAAACCTGCATGTCCTAAAAAGCTTCTAATAGCCTTGACTGAGCTAGGGGGTAATTTTTCTATGGTTTCAATTTTTGCTTTATCTACATCAATTCCTTTACTAGAAATCTTATGTCCTAAAACAATTCTTTCTCTAACCATAAAGTGGCATTTCTCCCAATTCAAAACAAGGTTTGTTTCTTCACATCTCGTTAGAACTCGTTTTAAATTTTTAAGGCACAGATGGAAAGAATTACCGAATACTAAGAAATCATCCATAAATACCTCCATGATGTCCTCAACGAGTTCGTCAAAAATTTCCAACATGCAACGCTGAAAAGTAGCAGGAGCATTACATAATCCAAACAGAATTCTACGATAAGAAAATGTATTGTATGGGCATGTAAATGTTGTCTTCTTTTGGTCTTTAGGGGCTATAGGGATTTGAAAGTAGCCAGAGAGTCCATCCAGGAAGTAGTAGTACATATGTCCGGATAATCTTTCTAGCATTTGATCTATGAAAGGTAAAGGAAAATGATCTTTTATGGTCGCATCATTCAACTTTCTATAGTCTATGCAAACTCTCCATCCTGTAACTGTTCTTGTGGGAATTAACTCATTTTTTTCATTGGGTACTACCGTCATTCCTCCTTTCTTTGGAACTACCTATACAAGACTTACCCAAGTGCTGTCAAAAATAGGATAAATTATTCCTGCATCTAGAAGTTTAATTACCTCGGCTTTGACCACTTCTTTCATGTTGGGGTTTAACCGTCTCTAAGGTTGCACACATGGTTTATATTCTTCTTCCATTAAAATTTTGTGGGTGCAGAATGTGGGGCTTATTCCCTTGATATCAGAAATTTTCCAGGCTATGGCTTTCTTGTGTTCTCTTAGTACCTTTATCAGCTCCTCTTTTTCCTTGGATTCTAATTCTGAAGATATGATTACTGGTAGCATAAAATTGTCCCCAAGAATTGCGTATTCTAAATGTATTGGTAACTGTTTGAGTTCTAATTTGGGCGGCTCTTCGGTGGAGGTTTTTTGTTTTATTCCTTTATCATTCTCAATGCTTTCTTCTTTCCTTTTTTGAAATGATGAAGTATTCAGATTCGACTCATTGTCTCCATCTTCTTCCCCCTCTTCTTGATCCGGATAAAGTTTCATCATGTCATCCTGTATAATTTTCTGTAATAAATTTTTAATAATATGATCAGTAGTGTCGACAAAATAATAGGAGTCATCTTGTTCTTTAGAATATCGCATGGCATCACAAAGTTGAAAGATAATTTCTTCATCACCTATTCTCAGTGCTAGTTTACCATCACCTACATCAATAATAGCTCTAGCAGTGGCTAAAAAGGGACGCCCTAGGATTAAAGGAACATTAATGTCTTCATCCATGTCTAATACAACGAAATCAATAGGGAAAATAAATTTATCAATTTTTACCAAGACATCTTCAATAATTCCTCTAGGATATTTAATAGATCTATCAGTTAACTGAATACTCATCCTAGTGGGATTTGGTTCCCCAAGATCTAGCTGTTTAAACAATTTGTAAGGCATTAAATTGATACTAGAGCCTAGGTCTACTAATGCTTTTTTTATGTTTAAACTACCAATTAAGCAAGGAATAATGAAACTCCCTGGATCTTTTAACTTCTGTGGTAGTCTATTTTGGAGAAGGGCTGAACACTCTTCATTAAACTCCACCATTGATACTTCCTCAAGCTTCCTTTTGTTCGTGAGGAGTTCCTTTAAGAATTTCGCATACTTCGGCATCTGTGAAATAGCTTCAACAAAAGGTAAGTTAATGTGTATTTGTTTAAAGAGTTCGAGGAACTTACCGTATTGAGCATCCAATTGTTCTTTCTTTAATTTTGCTGGATATGGAATTTGTGCTTTTTTCTCTGTAGGTAATGGATCATTGTTCTCATCTTCTACACTCTTTTTCTTGGTAACTTCATGTGGTATCTTTCTTTGTGGTTCAATTAGCTCTTTACCACTCCTTAGTGTAACTGCCTTTACCTGCTGTGCGTCCTTGGAGAAAATCTCTGTCCGTATTTCACATAATATCTCAATAAGTAGTCCAACCGACGTAATGATTTCTCCTACCTGAGTCTTAATTCCCTCGATTGATCTTTGTTGTTCATCAAGTGTCTCTTCAGCCTTTTGAAAAAGAGAATCGGAAGCTGCCAAAAATTTTGTCAGCATCTCTTCAAGGTTTGATTTCTTTTCCTGTGGATAAGGCTGATTTTGGTAATTTGGAAGAGGTTGCTGCCTTTGATTTCCTTGTCCTCCCCACAAAAAATTTGGGTGGTTCTTCCAACCTAGATTGTAAGTGTTACTATAAGGATTATTATTAGATCTAAAATTGTTACCTATATAGTTTGTCTGCTCGTTTTCTACTCCTGGTTGGTAAAGTGGGTACCTCATTCCCGATCGCTTCGTATTGCATGACTGGATGTACCTGTGAACAACATAAATTATCAAACTTTTTATTCATTAACTCTATTTGTGTTGACAACCTTGTTACTGCGTCTATGTTTAAAACTCCGGCTGATTTTGTCGGTTTAGCCCTTGCAATTTGCCATTGATAGGTGTTCAACGACATCTCCTCAATAAAATCGTAAGCAGCTTCAGGAGTTTTATTATTCAAAGTACCACCGGCTGATGAATCAATTATTTCCCTTGTTGGAGAATTCACACCATTGTAAAAAGTTTGGACTTGAAGCCAAATAGGTAATCCATGGTGTGGGTATCTTCTTAGGAGATCCTTATATCTTTCCCATGTATCATATAATGTTTCTGCGTCATTCTTGAAACACCCCAAACCCGGCCCACGAGCTTTGACCAGATTTGGTATGTTCCTCAAGTAAACCGGTTTCAAGTTCTTTTGTAACTTAGAGAAAACTTGTGTGATTTTTAAAAAATATTGTTTTGAAATGGGCTTGTGTTGAAACAGATTCAATTTTATTTTGAAAACCCCTTTTAATATCAAGTGATAAAACATTTAGAGTATATATAAAAAAATGAATTACTTAGTCTTTAACTCAATAAAATTTGTAACATAATTAAACAATAAATGTAAACAAAATGGTTCACCATGGCCTTATGGCCTTATTACATCAAACAAATCCAAATAGTTCAAAGTACTTAAATGAAATAAAATGTCCATTAAAAATAAAAACTTCCAAGTTGAGCATGGCCACCATAAGTTCTGCCGTCCCGGTCCATCACTGTTCATCACCTGAAACATGGTCCCACAATGGGGTGAGTCAACAGACTCAATGTGTAACCAACACTAAATCATAATCGAATCAGGCATAATAATTATTACACATTCATATCATAGCATACAAATTATGATGCATTCCCAAACCCAAACCTATATGCCATCCGCTACACACCACCCGTACCATCCTCGCACTTTGCAGTGGGACTACTAAGTCAACCCTCCATCCGCTACACTCCATATCACGGTCTTAGGTCACCGCATTCGTGGTCTTAAGTCACCACATTCAGATTTCTGTGGTCTTAGGTCACCACATTCAGATTACTATGGTCTTAGGTCACCACATTCAGATATCACGGTCTTAGGTTACCGTGTTTGTGGTCTTAGGTCACCACATTCACTTCCCCAAAAATAAACTCATATGCCCCATATAATAGTAATATGCATAAATATGCCAGAGTTCACATTCTTATTCTTATTCTCATGTTACAATTAACATATTTCATAATCCTAGTAGGAGTAGGAAACGTACCTGAGTACTTTGTACCATAACATGGTACCTTAGCCACTTTCATATTCTTAATATCACATATATTAATTAAACGTAGCCATGAAACATATTATGATATAGTGTGGGGTACACACTTGATTAACTTAGCAAATTCACTTAAATCCCGAAGAATCCCGATCTACTGCTCTAGATCTTGCTTCCTATATTCGGCCCATATTAAAGATTTAATGAAAAACTCATTCGGCCATAAAACCAAATCCTAGTAGGATTTGTGCACTAAAACTTACCTTAATGCCGATTTGCTTATCACTCAAATCCCGAAAACTTTGCTATTCTCCTCCTTGTATTTGGCCAAACATTAAATCATGCCACAGGTTAGTTTCGACTTTTTAAACAATTATGAAAGAGATCTAGTTATCAAAACAGGCCTATGGCCGAATATATTTAGGCACATACCTATTTATTTTCAAATCGCGAAACTCACCGAATAACTAGGGAACACGTGGCCTATGGTGTACCTTCGGGAAAAGAACTTCTCCTTCCTTGTAGTTGACTTAAACAAATCCCGAAAGATCTCCTCAAAGTTTCGGCAACAAGATATTAATGGGTTAGTCCTAGATTTCGGCAAATCTTAAAAGAAAAAGGGTGAAAATTGAATGATAACTAGTTCTTACCCTTAATATAGAAGTCGACAACCCCTTGTTTGAAGTCTCAAAACTATTCAGCTATGGCCTTGATTTTAGCAAACTTTCAGCTTTTGGAGGATTATGAAAGAAGAAGAGAAAAGAGTTTGAGCAATTTGGTTATGAAGTTTCAGCTACACAAGGTGTATTTTTGGCTTGGTAAAACGATGAAGAAATGAGATATTTGCTAGAGAGAATTCGGCAGAGAGAGAGTTAGAAGAAAGAATGAATGGCCCTCTTTTCCTTTTATAGCCGAATTTACTAACTTAGAATCCCTTACTTGGCCATCACTCTTCTATTTTGATAGCTTTATCTCTTTAATTAAAAATTAAAGAATAATCTCTCAATAAATCATCATTTATCTACCTATTTAGCCGAGTTTTAAGGAGAATTAAACTCTTCCCTTAAGAGTCCTTATTGTCGTCCATTGCTTCCTCTTTAAGTAATTAAATAAAACTCACTTAAAGTCTTAGCTAGATGCCGTCCACCCCCTTCCCTTGATGAGCCAATTTAAACTTATTCTATTGGACTCCTTGTGGCCACGAGGCCCAAATTATCCACCTAAGTGGCGCCTCCCTATGATTAGTTTTAGCTTTAATAACGAATTGGGCATAAGCCCAATTCAAATGGAAAACACTCTCGAAATGCTTTCCTTGTTGTTCGAACCTAAGCTTGCACACATCTTTGGTGGCGTCATTTACTGAGGCCCTAAGTGGCATCTTGAGCCACTTTTCCAAGCCCTGTTTGTGTGTCAAATTTCACATACTTTTTCTCTTAAGGCCACCTTGCCTTAATTTCCTCTTTAAACTTTAAAACTCGACATTTCTAAGTCATTTCTAAGTTTCCAAAATTTTCGTTTGGCTCTTTAAACTTGACATTTCCTTACATTTCCAAGTTTCGAAATGTTCACTTTCCTCTTTTGAATCATTTCTAAATCATTTTCCTAGTTTCCATAAATGTTCACTTTCCTCTTTTAACTTAGCATTTCCATACATTTTCGGGTTTCCAAAATGTTCAAAATTCATTCTTAACACATAAAACATGTCACTTGTATAATTAACCCGAAAATGCATAGGCCCTTTTCAGGATGTTACAGTTCTACCCTCCTTAAAAATAATTTCGTCCTCGAAATTACTTACTATCGTTCAATCCTAACTCATCACACTACGCCTTTGCTGGGCACTCTGATCTTAACAAAACTAACACATTTCTTAGATACTACCTCGACCACGTCCACTAGAACTCATTACTAACGTTGCGATTTAATCCGATTAAAAAGTTTTATGAATTAGCCTTTATTCCACTGATTAACCGCGAAGAAGTTTTATGAAAAGAGTTTTAGGAGTAGTTCTTTCGATTCATACACAAACAGTCTCACATAATTCATTTAGTCACACACATGAACTTGCGTTCATTCTGAGAAATGTTGTATTTGTCGTTGTTTGTTGTTTTCCACTACCTGTGGGCATTTTCGTAATTTTATCCTATAGGGTATTTTGGTAATTTTTCAAATTAGGGTATTTTGAAAATGATTCAAAATAGAGATTGTTGATATTTTACCAAATTAAAATTCTTGCTGGAAAAATTTCAAGGGTGAAATGATAATTTTATACACGATGGGGTATTTTTTGTAATTTTACAAGCTAGGGTCAATTCAGTAATTTTTTGCAAAAATATGGTTCCTGGTGACTTTCAAAACAAGGGCATTTTTAAAGGTTTCCAATTTGAGGGTACTTCGTTGATTTTCCCTTCTGAAGGTATTTTGGTCATTTGCATAGGTTAGTGGTAATTTGGTCATTTTGCAAATCAGGGATATTTTCGTAAATTTTCCAAATTAGGGTGTCTTTGATATTTTGTAAAGTTTTTGAATACTTGTGCAAAAATAAAAAATTATTATTGAAATCGAGGGGTAGTATGGTAATTTTGGAAAATCAAGGGCATTTTAGTAATTTTACCACTAAGGGTATTTAGGTAATTTTGTAAATCGAAAATTCTTAAAAAAAATTTCAAATTTCAAAAGGGTAGTTTGTTGACTTTTAAAACTACAGTTTCGATAAAAATATGGCTAGTCCCTTTCGGGTTTTAATTAGGGGTTTAGCCCGTAGCTAAGTCCTCTTGGTTAGGGTGAACCGTAGCTACGCACCAAGTAGGATTCGAGTGGAGAGGAGGTGAGTCACGCGGACTGCTTAAATACCAAGCTCCCACCGAAACCAATCCTAGACATGCGCACCATGGTTACCACATCCTAACTCAGCGACTTAACCACAGGTTTGTTTAGTTAGGCATTTAAGTCTTATGTTTTTGTTGGGGTATACTAGTCCTAGGGATCAAGTACTTAATCTCTATTCTACGTTCCATTTCTACCCTTCTATAAATCACATAATCACACAGATGGTTAGGGGTACTTACCTAGTGGACTGCGGGTCGGAGACTTAGGTGCCATGCCATCAAACCTGCCTATTTTCAGAAATACTTCCATAAAACTCATTTGGGCTCGATTTGAAAATGTTTTGGGCCTTAGACCACAGGCCAAGAGTTTAAATCTGGGCTCTGATACCAAATTGAAACACCCCAAACCCAGCCCACGTGCTTTGACCAGATTTGGTATGTTCCTCAAGTAAACTGGTTTCAAGTTCTTTTGTAACTTAGAGAAAACTTGTGTGATTTTTAAAAAAATATTATTTTGGGTTGGGCTTGTGTTGAAACGGATTCAATTTTATTTTGAAAACCCCTTTTTAATATCAAGTGATAAAACATTTAGAGTATATATAAAAAAAATAAATTACTTAGTCTTTAACTCAATAAAAATTTGTAACATAATTAAACAATAAACAGAAACAAAATGGTTCACCATAGCCTTATGGCCTTATTACATCAAACAAATCCAAATAGTTCAAAGTACTTAAATGAAATAAAAATGTCCATTAAAAATAAAAACTTCCAAGTTGAGCATGGCCACCACAAGTTCTGCCGTCCCGGTCCATCACTGTTCATCACCTGAAACATGGTCCCACAATGGGGTGAGTCAACAGACTCAATGTGTAACCAACACTAAATCATAATCGAATCAGGCATAACAATTATTACACATTCATATCATAGCATACAAATTATGATGCATTCCCAAACCCAAACCTATATGCCATCCGCTACACACCACCCGTACCATCCTGCACACCGTGGGGACTACTAAGTCAACCCTCCATCCGCTACACTCCATATCGCGGTCTTAGGTCACCGCATTCGTGGTCTTAGGTCACCACGTTCAGATTTCTGTGGTCTTAGGTCACCACATTCAGATTACTATGGTCTTAGGTCACCACATTCAGATATCACGGTCTTAGGTTACCGTGTTTGTGGTCTTAGGTCACCACATTCACTTCCCCAAAAATAAACCCATATGCCCCATATAATAGTAATATGCATAAATATGCCAGAGTTCACATTCTTATTCTTATTCTCATGTTACAATTAACATATTTCATAATCCTAGTAGGAGTAGGAAACGTGCAGTACTTTGTACCATAACATGGTACCTTAGCCACTTTCATATTCTTAATATCACATATATTAATTAAACGTAGCCATGAAACATATTATGATATAGTGTGGGTACACACCGATTAACTTAGCAAATTCACTTAAATCCAAGAATCCCGATCTCGCTTCTAGATCATGCTTCCTATATTCGGCCCATATTAAAGATTTAATGAAAAACTCATTCGGCCATAAAACCAAATCCTAGTAGGATTTGTGCACTAAAACTTACCTTAATGCCGATTTGCTTATCACTCAAATCCCGAAAACTTTGCTATTCTCCTCCTTGTATTCGGCCAAACATTAAATCATACCACAGGTTAGTTTCGACTTTTTAAACAATTATGAAAGAGATCTAGTTATCAAAATAGGCCTATGGCCGAATATATTTTGGCACATACCTATTTATTTTCAAATCCCGAAACTCACCGAATAACTAGGGAACACGTGGCCTATGGTGTACCTTCGGGAAAAGAACTTCTCCTTCCTTGTAGTTGACTTAAACAAATCCCGAAAGATCTCCTCAAAGTTTCGGCAACAAGATATTAATGGGATTAGTCCTAGATTTTGACAAATCTTAAAAGAAAAAGGGTGAAAATCGAATGATAACTAGTTCTTACCCTTAATACAGAAGTCGACAACCCCTTGTTTGAAGTCTCAAAACTATTCGGCTATGGCCTTGATTTTAGCAAACTTTCGGCTTTTGGAGGATTATGAAAGAAGAAGAGAAAAGAGTTTGAGCAATTTGGTAATGAAGTTTTGGCTACACAAGGTTTATTTTCGGCTTGGCAAAACGATAAAGAAAGGAGATATTTGTTAGAGAGAATTCGACAGAGAGAGAGTTAGAAGAAAGAATGAATGGCCCTCTTTTCCTTTTATAGCCGAATTTACTAACTTAGAATCCCTTACTTGGCCATCACTCTTCTATTTTGATAGCTTTATCTCTTTAATTAAAAATTAAAGAATAATCTCTCAATAAATCATCATTTATCTACCTATTTAGTCGAGTTTTAAGGAGAATTAAACTCTTCCTTTAAGAGTCCTTATTGTCGTCTATTGCTTCCTCTTTAAGTAATTAAATAAAACTCACTTAAAGTCTTAGCTAGATGCCGTCCACCCCCTTCCCTTGATGAGCCGAATTTAAACTTATTCTATTGGACTCCTTGTGGCCATACGAGGCCCAAATTATCCACCGAAGTGGCACCTCCCTATGATTAGTTTTAGCTTTAATAACGAATTGGGCCGCAAGCCCAATTCAGACGCAAAAACACTCTCAGAAATGCTTTCCTTGCTGCTCAAACCTAAGCTTGCACACATGCTGGTGGCGTCATTTACAGAGGCCCTAAGTGGCATCTTCAGGCCACTTTTCCAAGCCTGTTTGTGTGTCAAATTTCACATACTTTTTCTCTTAAGGCCACCTTGCCTTAATTTCCTCTTTTAAACTTTAAAACTCGACATTTCTAAGTCATTTCTAAGTTTCCAAAAATTTTCGTTTGGCTCTTTAAACTTGACATTTCCTTACATTTCCAAGTTTCCAGAAATGTTCACTTTCCTCTTTTGAATCATTTCTAAATCATTTTCCTAGTTTCCATAAATGTTCACTTTCCTCTTTTTAACTTAGCATTTCCATACATTTTTCAGGTTTCCAAAAATGTTCAAAATTTATTCTTAACACATAAAACATGTCACTGCATAATTAACCCGAAAATGCATAGGCCCTTTTCGGGATGTTACAATTCGCACAAAAGAAGATATATCATTCCTAAATTTGGCCGTTTTGGTGGTGGAAAATACTTTAAAAGAAATTTTTGGTCATTTGATCCCATGTGGTGATTGACCCTCGTGGTAACGAGTTCAACCACTGCTTTGCTTTATTCTTTAATGAAAAGGAAATAATCAAGATGTATGGCATCGTCAGAAACGCCATTTATTTTGAAGGTATCATAGAATTCTAAAAAATTAGATATATGAGTGTTTGGATCTTCATCCTGCAAACCATCAAATTGAACAAATTGTTGAATCATTTGTATTGTGTTAGGCTTTAATCCAAAATTATTAGCAGCTATAGCGGGCCTAACAATACTAGATTCTGCTCCTGTTAAATTAGGTTTAGCATAATCATACATAGTACGCGGAGCATTCTGTTCTTGCATATTTGGCGGTGGATTGTTTTCGTCCATCCCTTCAGTAGGATTGGATCCTTGCTATTCTCCTCTTTGATAGTCTATGGCTCCTCTAATTTCTCTGCGATTTCTGCGAGCGGTAGCTTCAATGTCACTTTCGTATTCTAATAGTCCTCTTGGATTTCTTCTAGTCATAAACTAGATGTACCTGCTATGAAAAGAAAGGAAGAATTTTAGAAAAACAAAAATATATGTATAAAAGTAAAAGAAATTTAAAAATAAAAATAACGGCTAAAGTAATAGAAATAGAGTTTTCTTAATATTTATAAAAGAATGATCGAACTCTATTTTAATATTTATAAAAGAGTGATCGATCATTGCGACAACGATAGAGGCAAGCGCACCTATCGAACAGTAGTATAGCTCAGGGAAGAATATCTTATCAAACCCAAGGGACCTAAAAGTTCTACTACTCACTTTCTTTCTATTATTTAGCCTAAAATATGGAGTGATTGGTTTATTAATCTAAAACAAATGAAATACTTAAACTTAAATGTAAAGACAAAAGAACGAAACTATGGGAAAAGACTTTGAAGAAAAATCAATTGATAAAGACGATACCTGTACATCCTAGATTAGGGGTTGTGAGTTTGGAGCATAACTCAAGTGTTAATAAGCTTTAAGTGTGGTTGGTGATGTTTTAAAGGTTTTTAAAACTCTAAGATTAAAAGGGGGATGCATTGGAAACTTTTGAAATTTTAAGTTAAAAGGGGAAATTAAGGCAAGGTGGCCTTAAGAGAAAATGTATGTGAAATTTGACACATAAACAGGCTTGGAAAAGTGGCCTGAAAATGCCACTTAGGGCCTCTGGAAATGGCGCCACATGCAAGGGTGTTGGGCCTGAGTTCGAGTCATATGGGAAACAAATAAAAAAGTTTTATTTTTGCTTCCGAAGCACGAGGTGGACGTCAACAAGGCTCTTAAAAGGAGTTTTATTCTCTTTAAAATTGGCTAAATAGGATAAATTATGATTTATCTTAAGTATTTTAAAGAGATAAATAAGGATTTATTTATCATTATTCCCATGAGATAAAGGTTGGATTAAACTCTTTTATTTTATGATAATTAAAGGATAAAGCTATCAAATAGAAGAGTGGTGGCCAAGTAAGGGATTCCTTAGATGATAATTTTGTCTATAAAAGGAAGGAAGGAGGGCTACTCATTAACTTTTTCCTTCTCTTCTCTCCGTCGAAATTTTTAGGGTTCTCTTCTCTTCTCTTCTCTTTTCTTTTGTCTAGCCAAATTTCCTAGCCTCCTCTCTCTTTTATTCAAAACCAAAACACAATCCAACCTAGCGAATTCTTCATAGCACCGAAGTCAAATTCGCCAAAGTGAATCTTTGTTGTGATGAGAAGGGTGTTGCCGATTTCATCCAAAAGGTAAGATCAACTATTATTTGATTTTCAATCTCTCTTTAGTCGAAATATAGGAATCTAACTCCTTTAGAATTCCATGGCCGAAATTTGGAAGGTTTTCTTCGGGATCTAGTAGTTGTCGACTACAAGGAGCGGTTTCGGGATTTAGATCCGTAAGGTAAGGCAGTAGTGATTTTCGGCGATAGGCCATTTTGGTATATAATGTTAGCCGATTCTGACTTAGGTGGTGTAGGAAGGAGTTCTACAATCGCAAAGGTGCAAATCGTTAGACGTGGGTTTCGGGATTTAGTCAATTGTGCTAATCAGGTGCGTAGTTATCGCACTATTCTCCTGTTATTGTATGTTGTTAAGTATGTTTGATTATGATGTGTATGTTAGCTGGAAATAATGGCTAAGATGGTGGATACCCGTAGTGGGTAATTGATTAATCAGGTCAGTGCTCTATTTTTCCTATGATATATGTGTGATATTTGTGGTGAGCATGTGATAAATATTTACTCTGATTGTTAATCTGACATGATACACATATATGCATGGGACTTGGGATGTGAAAATTGAAGGAAAGGGTGTACATCATTATGTACGTGGTCTAATGCTAGCCTCGTGCTACATTAGCGCTTGATGTTAGCTATGTGCTTCATCAAGGAGGTGTTGGCTAAGTGCCCATCTCGGCGGTTGATAGTCGTGTGCATCACCGTGGATCGATTGATATGTGGGATCCCTATGGGATCGGTGGCTCAACCACGACCTTGAGCGACAAGTCCGCCAAGGTAAGATATGTGGATCATTATGTGATCGGTGGTGGATTAGCCACGACCTTGAGCAGGGGGTCTGCCAAGGCAGGTGTAATGGATGGACCCTAGGTTGGGATGGGCTTCATAATTGCATGTTTATGTGTATGGACTATGTGGATATGGACCAAGCCCATATGTGGAGATATGTGAAATGACTATGCACTGAGTCGATTTGACTCACCCAATATTCTAAACCATTCAGGTGATGCGTAAAGCTTGGACCGGGTTGGAGTGGATACAAAGGTGGCCATGCGAAGCGATTTCCATCGAGAAAGATATTTTTAATTAATTAAGCATTTATATCTTGAGACTTTGATTATTCAATTATTGTAATAAGGCCCCAAAAGTATTTAAAGTCATTTAAGTGTTTCTCATTAAGTTTATTATTGTGTTTTATTATGGATTGACAAATGAGGAATTATTTGCAAACGATTTTTATTTAAATCTATATATACTAAAGTTTTAATCCGGATATTTTATAAACACCACACCTTACTTAAGAATTTTAATGAACACTGCTTTTCTAAACTTAACAAAATTTTCATGTTTTATCCTTAAGTTCAAATTTGTTTCAAACGTTTTCGCGATGGCATTTCAAATTCGATTAAGTAGTGAATGAGCCGAGTTTGGGGTGTTACAATACCTTCGGGAAGAATCCATCTATGACTTCACTTATTATCTACCGTTTCAATTCATATGATTTCTTTACTTAGCTTGATCCGTGAGACTCCCTAACCTATATTAAACCTTCTCTCAAAGCGAATAACGTCTAACCTTAGGTTAATTAGTGGAACTCCCATTCTCTTATAATAACCCCCCTTAGGAAGCAGTAAATAGATCAATGGACTCCCATATTAGGTTTTACCCTAATCCAAAAAAATCTTGTAACCCTATCTCTAGGCTCCCGATCAACTCCGCTAATTATTCTAGATCTACTCTTAGGCAGGGTCTATTCCTCCTCAACCTAAGCACATCAGATAAATTTAAGCAACATAATTAAGAACAAACTAAGTATTTATCAGATAAACTGAAAGAATTAAATGAAAAATCCATCATAGGTTTCATCCCCTTCAGGTATCTGAGGGGTTTAGTTCATAACTAAACAAGAAAACATCTCAAGAGAAAAGATAAAACAAAACATAAGAAATCCTTAAAACCCCCTAAAGGAATTGAAGAGGAGATCCTCCGTCTTGAGTAGAACTCGACTCTTCGAGATGGATCAATTGGCTATCTTTGAGACAATCCCTAAATGAGAAAGGCTTGGCAGAAAACTCTGCTCAATGATCGACCCCTTGAATAGCCGCCTTGGGGTGTTTTTATAGACTTTTGGGATGCTTTACTTGTCTCCTAAGTACTAATAATTCAGGTACAATTCGTCCTAGGTGTTTGAGTAGACTTAAGATTACGTTTCTTGGGCTCCAAACATCCTATTCCGAGTGAAATTGCTCTTTCCCACGGCAGGGGCACGGCTAAGGCACGCCCGTGTAAATTGAGGCTCAGCCTGTGTCTCTATTATGTTGATTTAGGCACAGCCATGGCACGCCTGTGCAAGTCGAGGGACAGGTCGTGCTCCGGGTCTATTGATTGGGGCACAGCCCTGCAAATCGGGGATAGGCCATGTTGGGATTTTTGTCGACGAGACACGGCCATGTAAATTGGTGACAGGCCATGTTCTAGGTGGATAGCAAGGCACGGTAGTGTGGAATAAAGCCCAGTGCCGTGTCGACTTCTTGGGTTTCAATTTGGGTTGGTTTTAAGTTCTTTTTATCCTTAGGTGTTCTCCTAAGTATAAGACATTTACATAAATTGAGGATAAATTCATCCAAAAGCATACTAAATGTGGGATTAAAATATGTTACTTTTACGGTTTATCAGGAATATAGTTGACTACTCTATTGTATAGTACTGAATCAAAAAAGCATGTAAATATGAAATGAAATGTCACATCCCAAAAATTGGGTTAAAAGAAATTGGGTTTGTGA
This sequence comes from Gossypium rotundifolium, assembly GCA_025506655.1. Taxonomy (NCBI): domain Eukaryota; kingdom Viridiplantae; phylum Streptophyta; class Magnoliopsida; order Malvales; family Malvaceae; genus Gossypium; species Gossypium rotundifolium. Next base: position 13,126,960 of record CP106730.1, on the reverse strand, counting down.
AACCAAGATTGGTCACGCCCTAATTTTTGAGTTAAGATTGTGAAAATTGTATCAAGTGAATTAATCTGGTTTAGTGGTTGAGAGATGTGAGTAGTGTGTGTTAGGTTCTAGGTTCTAATCCTTTCCCTTGAATTTTTTCCTAAACCCCTATCTTTGAACTTGTAGCTTATATATTATTTTTTCTTAAGTGATGTCAAGAATGAGCATGCTAGTATAGTGGTAAGGCTTCAACTTACCTAAGGGTCTTGAGTTCAAATCTTGTTGTGCATAAGTAGAAATTTATTTTGTTTTAAACTCTGGGAAAAATCTGATAAGGATAACTAATTAGATTTAGTGGGAGTTAGTGGGGATATGGGTGGCTTTAAAAAATTATTATTAAAATTATTTTCCCTACAAAATTCCTCTTATGCAACCGCCTACACTTTTTCCCAATTTTTTCTTTCATGTTAGTTTTCTGGTGTTGTTTAAATTAATTTGGCATTTTCTTTTCCCAAAATATTCCGTCTTCTTTTCTCTATTTTGATCTCTGCAAAATTCCTCTTCTATTTTGTTTCCAATTCTTATTATGGATACTCTATTTTTGCTAACCCTTGTACTGTGTGTTTTGGACTAGAGCTAGCGGGTTCATCATTGTGTAAGTGTCATTCACTTTCTTTTCTTTTTATTTTTCCCATATTATGTTATTTATTTTTCTAGTTTTATGTAAGATGGATGGTTCTTGTAACAGCCCGTTTTTAGTTAAATCAAAACAGTGGTTTTGTGACCACAAATCCAAAGTCAAAATAATTATTTCATTACTATTTTAATGTCCACAACATGATATTTTTATTGTGTGAAAATTTCGTTAAGAAATTTTATCGTTTGAGTGTTTAATTCGATAAAAAGGACTAAATCGCGTAAAGTACAAAAGTGATGTTCTATTAGTTAAAGGTGCCTAATAGATATGAAATATTAATTTGAAGGTCCTTATGTGGTAAATAGCCTAATAGCATGATAGTGGATGATAGTGGCTTGGTAATTTTGAAATCTATGATGTTTTTAAAGGTTAATTTTGGTATTTAGTAAAAAAAAGGTTAATTAAATAAAACAAAACAATTTTTATCATCTCTTTTCATCTTCCCAACCAAAATTAGCATGAGAAGAAGCCATTTTCAGGGTTCTTCATTCAGCCATCAAAAATTCTTGCAATTATGTACGATTTTTGTTCCGTTTTTAATAATTTCTATGTTTTTGAGATAATTGTAGCTTAGTCTAGCTAGCCCAGGGACTATTTTGTAAAATTTTTAAAGGTTTAGGGTTTTTTCATTGATGAATCTATATGTTTTTTGATGTTTAATGGTAGAAAATGCATGCTTTTTGCTAGATAAACAACATTTGTAAAGTGATTTTTGACAAAATTGTCATTTAGGGATTAATTTAGGGAATGTGTAAATTTTGTGGTTAAATTGTGAAATAAATGAAAAAATGGGCTGTTAGGGACCTAATTGAAATTGCAAGCATGGGTTTTGGTTGAATTGCATGAATTTGTGATTTTATGAAATAAGGACTAAATTGTAAAAATGTTGAAATGTTAGGGGCAAAAGTATAAATTTGCCTTAATGTGTATTTTGGACTAAATTGAATAGATTGATAATTAAATTAGCTAAATTTGATATTATTTAGATCAAGAAAGGCGAAATACAGATTTAGATCGGGGAAAGAATAAGGTTTCAGATTAATTGACTTATTTCGTCGTTTCGTATTCGAGGTAAGTTCGTATGTAATAAGCTTCATTATAATTATATTTTAAATACTTTGATATTGCATAAATTGTGAGTACAACTCTAAAGACAAGTTCGACGATGATTCGGCAAGTTAAAAATCCTAGTTGAACCTTAGGAATAAATTAGGATACGAATGACATGTCATTAGGGGTTATGTGGTTTGGGTGCTGGTCCGTACGTCCTACCGATGGCTGAGTTATTCGCACGTGTTGCGGATACTCGTCAACTTGTGTGAGCATACCCGTTGATAGCTCTAGTGTGAGCGTTATATGTGATACAAGATTGAGATAGCTTTGGCTGTATATGTGGCACTTAGGGTGCGAGATTCCTGAGGATCCAATAGTATTTCGAATGGTTCAATGGGTATATATGTCAGAGATGTGGTTGAGTATAAGTTTGATACGAGATAGTATAGGTATGTACACGAAATGTTTGAGCTTTGAATCAAAGAAAACTGTGAATTTTACATCAAATCTTATGATTGATTATGTGAAAAGTTTGTTAGCTAATATGTGTTATATGTTGATATATTCAATTCGTTGAATTGTATATGTAACACCCCAAAAATTTATTTTTCGGCTTTTGTAAATTTTTGACACAATTGTGTATCTGCTTCAGTGGTTAAGTGTTCTGGGTGTGGGTGAGAGGTCCTAAGTTCAAGCCAAGTCTTTGGCTAAATTCTGGTATTTTTCTGAATAAATCCTAAACCCCACTCAGTAGGCTTAAGTTTAATTATTTGTAAGTACATGTCAGAATGAGCCTGCTGGTCTGGTGGTTAAGTGGAGTATTAGTATGCTGGAGGTCTGGTGTTCGAATCCCTACGTGGGTAAGGGGGAATATTTTTACTCGGTTTGATGGCTAGAAGTTTGAGTTGTACTGAAAATTTGAGTAGTGGGTGGTTGAGATAAAGTAGGTTGTGGGATTTGAGTTATCAGTTTCCCAAAATTCTATCTGCAAAAAAACTGACCATCTCCCTTCACCCGTTTTTTCTTTTTCTTCTTTTTTCGTTTTCCTCCTTTCGGTTGCCAAAATTCTTCCTTTCTTTCACTCTCCATTCACGTTGGATAGGTAAGTTTTGGTAGGTTCAGTTTTCATTTGGTTGGTGAATCATTTTGCTAAGGGTCTCTTTTAGTGTTTAGGAGGTATTCGAGGGGCTGAGGATCTGGAATCGTCGCTGTAGGTGCATGGAATTTCTATTGTTTGAGAAAAGGTAATGCTTCCCGTTGGTTTAGGAGTTGGTTTTCATCTTGTGTTTTCGCTTAGGAATCTGGTTAAATGATTAATTGAGGAGTTACTAATCAATTTTAGGTTCCAGAGTGTTTGGGGAACGTTTTAGCATCGAACGATACTAGGTGTGTACTCAATTACACAAAAAATAAGGTTTCTTGAAAGCCAAAACCTCACTGTAGATGCCACATAGGCGTGTGGTCAACCCCGTGGTAGGCGTGTACCCTAACACGGGCGTATGTTTGACGAGCCCAGGCCGTACACGCATGACACAGCCGTGTGATGGCCAAGTAGGCCGTGCACAACACACAAGCTGGACTGATTTGGGCCGTCTAGGCCACACGGGCGTGTGGAATTTGGTCCAGGCCGTGTGACCCACACGGCCATGGCAAATTTGGGCTGTGTGGGCCACACGGGCTTGTGGGCCCACACGGGTAGGCCACATGGGCGTGTGAGCCCATTTTCACTAAATTGATTGCTAAGGTTGCATGGGTTGACCAAGTCGACTGTGAACCTACTGTAGGGTCAGTAAGCATTATTTAGACCCCTAATTATTTGAATTGACTGATTGATGGATATATATTGAGCATGATGATAATATGCATGTATACATTTACTGATTATATGTATTGAAATCATGAGATAGAATGTCATGCATTGCATGGGGTTGGGTTGATTTTATTTGGAGGAAGTGTACTGAAAGGCTTTTAAGCCTAATATACTGGCAACTCAGCTGCAAACTACTGTTTTGTGTCGCATTAGGTACTACCTGGAGTGTAAGGATGGGTGGGTTGATTTATTCCCCACATGGAGTGTAGGGTTGGATGAAGATATGGTGTAGAGGCTGGTTGGGTAGGACGTTGTCCTTGAATCATCGTATATCGATTCTTCGATCTTGTGATGGGCTAAGGCCCTTGTGCATCCGACATCGATCTTGAATTGGGCTAAGCCAAATCGTTATTTATACTGAAAGGGGCTTAGGCCCAAGGTCGCTTTTTAATCGTGCCTTTGTGTTTCTTGTTGTTTTTTTCTGTGGGATTACACACCGAGTTTACGTAAACTTGCCCCTCTCTGTTTAATGTGCATAGGTAATCCCCAAACCTAGACGGATCGGTGCGGCGGAGGACTCGATGGTGACCATAGTTTTTGGACTTTTACGATTTATAATTTATGATTTGTGGTTTATTTGGATGTAAATTGGGGACTTTTGCTTAAATTTGGTTTTTATTTATTTTATGGATTTATAACTGCTAGACATAGGAAAACTCGATTTTCAAAAAGGCAAAGTTTTCTCTAAAAACACGATTTACTCAAAATGATTTTAAAAGCTTCCGCAACGAATTATGTTTAAAACAATCGACTAAATAAGTAAGGATTTTAGAATTAAGAAAAGATAAGAAAAGTAAGTAAATGGAAATGGTTTTATCATAGAAACTTAGTTTTCAGCACGCTATCATGTGACTTCACCAGATTCGACCATAACGTCTAGGTCGAGTTTGGGGTGTTACATTTAGTGGTATCAGAGTCAGGTTGCAAAACTCGACTGTGGATTTTTAGGTTTTAAATATTGGTTATAATTTCGGTTTAAAAATGATTTGACTTAGTATGTGGTACACCAAGTCTCCGGTGCCAATCCTATAAGTTTTTTGAAACTATGATAAGTTTAAATTGAAAATACTATAGATAGTATATTTTGAAACTACTGTAGGTAGTATACTGTGAAAACACTTTAGATAGTGTATATTGAGGCTGTAGCAAAACTGATAGAGACTACGATTTACGAAAATTACTTTGAATTATAGAAACTGTTTACATAAAATATATGCTAATAAATACTGAAACTGTAACTGATTCATAAAATTTGTAATACATGTAAATACGATTAGACATGAGCACACGAGGTATCCACGGACGAGGTACTAGAGGTTCAGGTAGAGGCCGTAGAAGGGCTCGAGCTAAGTCTTCTTCACTAGGCAGTATGCCAAATCTGGACACAAGTGAGATGCCAGTGTCGCCTGCTACTAAGATTGAGTCTTAAGATAGCATGGCGGGGGAAGACGCATTGTCTTAGGCTATGCTAAGAATATTGGAGAGGGTCGCTGGACCCAATATTGGACCGAGGCGCCGAGGGTCGGTTGCGGAACGACTCTAGTCCAATAGAGCTGAGCTCTTTAGGGGTGTCACTGGGGTCACCCCTAATATGGCCGAATATTGGATTGAGGCCACGAAGAGGATCATGGATGATCTAGATTGCACCCCGGCGAAATTAAAGGGTGCAGTCTCACTGCTGCGAGATGAGGCTTACCAGTGGTGGCTGACTGTTAAGGGGGGCACTCAACCGAACATTTGACCTGGGATTTCTTTAAAACTACCTTCTAGGGGAAATATGTAGAGACAAGCTACATTGATGCCCATAGGAGGGAGTTCTTGAACCTTACTCAAGGAGATTGATTTGTGGCTGAATTCCTGCGACTGAGCCGATATACGCGAGGTATGGTGGCGACTGAGTATGAGCGATGTGTCCGCTTTGAGGATGGCCTTAGGGATAATTTGAGAGTCCTGATAGCTCTACAAAGAGAGCATCATTTTTCTTCACTGGTTGAGAAGGCGAAGATCGTCGAGGACGTTAAGCGCACTGAGCTCCAAAATCATGACAAAGAGAGAGGTAGGAATAAGAGGGATTCAGAGCCCTTGAGTTCTATTCAGAGGCCAAAGAAAAAGGTTAGACCTGATGGGCCAATTAGAGCTAGACCCCCTGTTACTGCTACTAGACTGCAACCATGTGTCGATTATGGTAGATGCCATCAGGAGGAATGGTGGAAGAGGACTGGGGCTTGCTTGAGGTGTGGGTCATTGGAGCACCACATTAGGGAGTGTCCACTGAGGGCCAATCAGATGCAAGCTCGAGTACTAGTACTGCACAACCATAGAGAGTAGTTCAGTAGCCACCGAGAGGCTGTGGTCAGGCTAGGGGTGGTAGTGGTATAGGTCGTGGACAGAGAGCACCTGACAGAGGTGTTGGATAGACTGAGGCGAGGCAATATACTTTTGTTTATGCTACACGTCACTGAGAGGACAAAAATGATCTAGACGTCATTACGGGTACATTTCTAATTCTTGATGTACCATATCTTGCATTGATAGACATAGGGTCTACTCACTCATACATAGCTAGCAACATATCTGAAAACTTGGGGATGTCGACCTAATATTGGGAATGGACTGGTTGGTCAAGCATCGTGTCAGCTTGGACTGTGCGACTAAGAGAGTTGTATTGAGAATTGAGGAGGGTAATGAGGTAGTCATGGTTGGAGAGCGTCATAATTACTTATCTAATGTGATTTCTGCACTGGTGGCTGAGAAAATGGTTCGCAAGGGATGTGAGGTGTATTTGGCCTACGTAAGCGTTTTTACTTTTAGGGACTCTACTATACAAGATATCCACACTGTAAGGGAATCTCCGAAGTCTTTCTTGAGGAGCTACCGGGTTTACCTTTGAATCGGGAAGTACAATTTTGGATTGAGCTTTTTTGGTACAGCTCTGGTGTCTATCGCTCCCTATCGAATGGCACCAAAAGAGCTTATGGAGCTTAAGGCTCAGATTCAGGAGTTATTGGATCATGGGTTCACCCGCCCTAGTGTGTCTCCGTGGGGAGCAGTACTATTTGTTAAGAAAAATAATGGATCTATGAGGATGTGTATTGACCACCGGCAACTAAATAAGCTGACCGTCAAGAATAAGTATCCGTTACCAAGGATCGATGACCTGTTTGACCAGTTTCGAGGAGCTTCGATATTCTCTAATATTGATCTCTGGTGGAACGGGTACCATCATTTGAGGGTTAAGGAGGCTGATGTGTATAAGATGGCGTTTAGGACTCATTATGGTCACTACAAGTTTTTAGTGATGCCATTTGGACTGACTAATACACCGGTAGATTTCATGAATCTGATAAACTGAGTATTTCAACCCTATCTGGATCAGTTTGTAGTAGTGTTCATCAACGACATATTAGTTTATTCGAGGACTGAGGATGAGCATGACGAGCACCTTAGGATTGTTCTTCAGACTTTGAGGGATAAGCAGCTCTCTGCTAAGTTTAGCAAGTGCGAGTTTTGGTTACATGAAGTAACATTTCTAAGTCATGTGGTGTCTGCTGAGGGGATTCGAGCCGATCCTCGAAAGATTGAGGGTAGATTAGATTGGAAGTAGGCTAAGAATGTGTCTGAGATCTGCAGCTTTTTGGGGTTGAAAGGTTATTCCAGACGGCTTGTGAAAAGTTTCTCACTGATTGTAGCACCCTTATCTAAGCTGCTACGTAAGGGTGTACCGTTTGTCTGGTCTAATGCATAGTAAGAGAGCTTCGAGAAGCTCAAGACTGTACTGATTGAGGCTCTTATTCTGATACAGTCTTAACATGGAAAGGAGTTCACAGTTTATAGTTATGTATCACATGTCAGTTTAGGATGTGTGTTTATGCAATAGGGTAAGGTGGTAGCATATGCATCTCATCAGCTTAAGACGCATGAGGTGAACTATCCGACGCATGACTTGGAATTGGCGCCGTGGTTTTTTCATTGAAAATCTGGAGGCATTATCTGTATGGTGAGAAGTATATCATCTACACTGATCACAAAAGCCTCAAGTACCTCTTTACTCAGAAAGAGCTGAATCTAAGGCAGCGAAGATGGGTTGAGTTGTTTAAGGATTACGACTGCACTATTGAGTACCATCCTGGCAAGGCCAATGTGGTGGCGGATGCATTGAGCCGTAAGGATATGACTGATCTGAGAGCGATGTTTGCTCGACTTAGCTTGTTCGACGATGGGAGTTTGTTGGCTGAACTGCAAGTCAAACCAACTTGGATCGAGCAGATTAAGGGTAAACAGCTAGAGGATGAGTCTTTAAGCTTAAGGTTTCGACAGATTGAGGGTGGTACCGCTACAGACTTTGGGTTGAACTCTGAGGGTGTGTTGTGCTTTCGAGGCTGAGTTTGTGTGCCAAATGATTCTAATTTGGGACAGTTGATTCTGAGGAAGGCGCACAGTAGCCCTTATGCTATGTATCCTGGGGTAATAAGATGTATCGAGATCTTTGAGAATTGTACTAGTGGTCGGGGTTGAAACGGGAAGTTACTGATTTTGTGGCACGATGTCTGATATGCCAGCAGGTTAAAGCTGAGCATCAGTTACTTTTGGGTTTGCTGTAGTCGGTTAAGATCCCGCTATGAAAGTGGGAACGAGTAACAATGGGCTTTGTTAGTGGGTTGCCCTTGACACCCACTAAGAAGGATTCTATCTAGGTCATCGTGGATCGATTGACTAAATCTGGCACTTCATTCCGGTTAGGACCGACTATTCTCTTTAGAAGCTGGTGAAACTTTATATTTCTGAGATAGTGAGACTACATAGGGTACCGATTTAGATTATCTCGGATAGGAATGCTCATCTCACGTCTTGATTTTGGAAGAAGCAACATGAGGCTCTGGGTTCAAGGTTGGACTTCAGTACTGTGTTCCATCCTCAGACCGATGGTCAATTGGAGAGGATGATTCAAATACTAGAGGATATGTTGAGGAGCTGTGCTATCCATTTTGAGGCAGTTGAGAGGAGTATCTGCCGCTAGCGGAGTTTGCTTATAATAACAATTTCAAGTCTAGCATTCAGATGGCACCTTACGAGGCTCTATTTGGTCGTAAGTGTCGCACTCCCTTATATTGGACTGAGTTAGGTGAACGACATGTTTTGGGTCCTGAGTTAGTTTCTGAGACTGAGGATAAGGCTAGATTGATTCGAGATTGACTGAAAGCGGTATCGAACAGACAAAAATCTTATACGTATCTGAAAAGATGCGAGATTGAGTATTCTGTGGGGGACTTCGTATTTCTCAAGGTCTCATCATGAAAAAAGATTCTGATGTTCGGTCGTAATGGCAAGCTGAGCACTAGGTTTATTGGGCCGTATCGGATTCTAAAATGAGTGGGACCAGTTGCTTATCAATTGGAGCTACCTCTAGAGTTAGACCGTATTCACGATGTGTTTCACGTCTAAATGTTAAGGCACTACCACTCTGATCCCTCACATATTGTCCCTATTGAGGAGATTGAAGTTAGGCCCGACTTGACCTTTGAGGAAGAGCCGGTTCAGGCTCTGGATCGTGACATTAAGGTTCTACAAAAGAAATCCATTCCTCTGGTAAAGGTTCTGTAGCGAAGTCATAACACTGAAGAGGCCACGTGGGAACTTGAGGATTCGATGCGTCAGCAGTATCCTCACCTATTCTGATCAGGTAAATTTTGAGGATGAAATTTTCTTTTAGAAGGGTAGTGTTGTAACGCCCCAAAAATTTATTTTTTGGCTTTTTAAAATTTTTGACACAACTATGTATCTGCTTCATTGGTTAAGTGTTCTGGGTGTGGGTGAGAGGTTCTTAGTTGAAGCCAAGTCTTTGGCTAAATTCTGGTATTTTTCTAAATAAAGCCTAAACCCTGCTTAGTAGGCTTAAGTTTAATTATTTGTAAGTACATGTCAGAATGGGCCTACTAGTTTGGTGGCTAAGTGGACTATTAGTATGCTGGAGGTCTGTGTTTGAATCCTGCGAGGGTAAGGGGGAATATTTTTGCTCGGTTTGATGGCTGAGAGTTTGAGTTGTACTAAAAATCTGAATAGTGGGTGGTTGAGATAGAGTAGGTAGTGGGATTTGAGTTATCAGTTTCCCAAAATTCTCTCTGCAGAAAAACTGACCATCTCCCCTTACTCGTTTTTCCATTTTCTTCTTTTTTTCGTTTTCCTCCTTTCGGTTGCCGAAACTTTGCCTTTCTTTCACTCTCCATTCGCGTCAGATAGGTAAGTTTTGGTAGGTTCGATTTTCATTTGGTTGACGAATCATGTTGCTAAGGGTTTCTTTTGGTGTTTAAGAGGTATTCGAGAGGCTGAGGATATGGAATCGTCGCCGTAGGTGCATGGAATTTCCAATGTTAGAGCGAAGGTAACATTTCCCGTTGGTTTAGGAGTTTGTTTTCATCTTGTGTTTTCGTTTAGGAATCTGGTTAAATGATTAATTGAGGAGTTACTGATCAATTTTAGGTTCCGGAGTGTTCGGGGAACATTTTAGCATCGAACAATACCAGGTGTGTACTCGATTGCACAGAAAATGAGGTTTCAGCAAAAGCTAAAAACCTCACTGTCGATGCCACACAAGCATGTGGTCACCCGTGTCATAGGCAGTATGCCCTAACACGGGTGAATGTTCGACGAGCCCAGGCCGTGCGCACATGACACACTAGTGTAATGGCCAGGCAGGTCGTGTGCGACACACGGGCTGGACCAATTTGGGTCGTGTGGGCTCACACGAGCAGTCCACATGGGCGTGTGAGCCCATTTTCACTAAATTAATTGCTAAGGTTGCACAGGTCACCCAAGTTGACTGTTAACCTACTATAGGGTCAGTAAGAATTACTTAGACCCCTAATTGTGTGAACTGACTGATTGATGGATATATATTGAGCATGATGATCGTATGCATGTATACATTTACTAATTATATGTACTGATATCATGAGATAGCATGTCATGCATTGCATGAGGTTGGGTAGATTCTATTTGGAGGAAGTGTACTGAAAGGCTTTTAAGCCTAATATACTGGCAACTCAGCTGAAAACTACTATTTTGTGCTACATTCAGTACTACCTAGAGTGTAGGAATGGGTGGGTTGATTTAATCCCCACATGGAGTGTAGGGTTAGACGGATATGGTGTGTAAAGGCTGGTTGGGTAGGACCTTGTCACTGAATACCGTATATCTGTTACTGATATTGTGATGGGCTAAAGACCTTGTGCATACTGATACTGATACTGAGTTGGGCTAAGGCCAAACCGTTATTGATACTGAAAGGGGCTTAGGCCCAAGACTATTTTGGATGTGCACTGTGTTTACTGTTGTTTGTTTTCTGTGGGATTACAAACTCAGTTTACGTAAACTCACCCCTCTTTATGTAATGTGCACAGGTAATCCCCAAACCTAGACGGATCGGTGCAACAAAGGACTTAATGGTGACCACGGTTTTGGACTTTTACGATTTATAATTTATGATTTTTGGTTTATTTGGATGTAATTTGGGGACTTTTGCTTAAATTTGGTTTTTATTTATTTTATGGATTTATAACTGCTAGACATAAGAAAACTCGATTTTTAAAAGGAAAAGTTTTCTCTAAACACACGATTTACTCAAAAAGGTTTTAAAAGCTTCCGCAACGAATTATGTTTAAAACAAACGACTAAACAAGTAAGGATTTTGGAATTAAGAAGAGATAAGAAAAGTAAGTAATAGAAATGGTTCTATCATAGAAACTTAGTTCTCAACACGCTACCATGTGACTTCTCTAGATTCAGCCATAACATGTAGGCCGGGTTTGGGGTCTTACAGTATATTTTTGGTTAATTAAATTTATTATTATACGAACTTACTAGGCTTTATACATTACTTTGTTTATTTTCCGTGTTTTATAGTGAAATCAAAGCTAGCTCGGATTTGGGAATCATTGGAGACTTCATCACACTATCCAACTATCACTTGGTACTTTTGAACTTAAGTATTTTAGTATATGGCATGTATAGGATTATGGTCATTTTGATATATAGTTTAGTAATTAATTTAGTCATTTGAAATGGCTTGTAAATGTTAATGTTTTGGTCTGTATATAGCCATGAGAGTTACTTAATTTGGTTGATTTGGTTATGTATTCATATATGCATATGGCTTTGGTTATGTGTTTATTGATGGATATGTGATGCTTGATGATAATTGGTAATTAAGGATAATAAATTGTTGAGATATGAGATTTGGTATATTTGAATTATAGGTAAAATAATGCATGTTTGAAATGTAACCATATTGATGATTTAAAAATGTGATAATTTGGTATAAATTGAATGGTATATTATGATATTGTGTGCCTTGTATTTTTTGGTATTGAAATGGTATGAATGATACTTGTTTGAGGTTGATTGAATGCCTATTTATGTCTTAATTTGGTGCCATTTGGTTTGGTGTAGGTGTATACAAATTTGGGTGGCAAAATGACTTGGTAAAAAGCCTATTTTTGTCCACACGGGCGTGTATCTCAGCCGTGTGTGACACACGGTCAGGTTACACGGCTGTGTGTCCTCTGGTGTTGAATTAAAAATCAAGTCAATATGCTCCACACGGCTTAGCACACGGGCGTGTAACTTAGTCGTGTGGCATAAGTCGATACACCCTATAGGTTTGGCAAGGCTTAGCACACCGCCTGGAACATGGGCGTATGTGGCCATTTCTTAGGGCACACGGGCTAGCCACACGGGCGTATATGTTGGCCGTGTAACCCAAGTGGCTAGCCCATGTGAGACAACACGGGCTAGCCACACGGGCTGGGACACAACCATGTGATCCCATTTTAAAAGTCCACACGGCTTATAACACGAGTGTGTCTTTGGCCGTGTGAGACACACGGCCGGGCCACACGGGCATATGTCCCCTGTAGTTTGAAAATTTTTTCTAAGTTTGTAAAAATTTCCTGAGTTTTCAATTTAGTCTCGAACCTTTTCGAATACATATTTGGGGCCTCCTAGGCTCGTATTAGGGACAATGTGATTGTTGTTAAATGATGATTACATGAAGTTGAAAAATGTATGTGAAATGTATGTTTAAATGTGTTATAAGTTCATAATGCTCTTTAACCCTATTTCGACGTTGAATACGAGTGAGGGGTGTTACAATTCTAGTGCGTCTTTAATTCTGTTTTCATCTTTAATGGCCTCTTATAGGTGAGGATTGTTTTAGCATTTACTTATTTAGCGTATAGAAAACACTACTGCAAGCGTGGTAAGCAATCGAATGCTTTGAATGGATTGTTATATTTCGTGTTAAGGCTTTATTTAGTGTTTGAATTTGGTATATCATTGCTCCTTGATTTGTTTTGCATGATGTTTTAGTGTGCTAGAATTGCGTTTGTTAAATCGGCATAAAAAACAACTAGGTGTATAACGAAAATCCGAGAAAATAGCGAACAGTGAAAGCCAAAAATTGGGATTGTCGGCACTTCACGGCCGTGTGTCAGTGTGCCAGACTATGTGACTCACAAGGTATGGGCCTATTAGGTCGTGTGGGCCACATAGGCAGGCCATGTGGCCCAAAACAAGAAATTTTCCTAGAGCCATATTCGATGTATGAGTCAAATGTGGGCATCCTGTAGGGTCTGTATGAAACAAAATAGGCCATAAATCATGAGTTCTAATATTTTGTTAGCATAAAATATAATTTATGTACGCATGTTAATAAGATATATGTTAAGTATGATATTGTAAGTAGTGTGGGTTTTTAACAAGTAAAAACTGTGCATTAACTATTTATGTTTAAATGTTAATCGGTTATGATTAATATTTGTTTTGAATCATGATTATACTAATATGCTTACCAATTCTAAAACTAAGTTAAGTGCTCTGTTTTGTATTCTGTGATTCTTTGATCAGTTGTGTGATAATGGAATAAGTTATATTCAAACACTCATGTTTTGTGATATTATGATGCAATTCTGTTTCTGTTAATTTGATCTTTTAATACAAGATAAATTTTTGAAATCGCCATATTTGATTGCATGTTAAGCATGCCATTGTTCTGATTCTATTTTTTATGTCATATCACATGCATGGGGTTGGGATGATATTATAAGGAGGAAGTTCTGGTAGTTTAATGATCCGCCTCATCTGGTGGTTTATCCACATTTCTATTCTAGCAGCTTGGCTGCAATATAGTGGCTCAACCACAAATATTCTGATATGGCAGTTTTAACTACAACTCTGGTGGCAATGTCCACAATTATCTGTTGGTGTGATTTGGTTGCACGAGTTTTAGGGAACTCTATTTTGCTGTGTAGCGGAGTTGGGTAAGAAGTTTTCTAGAAAAAAAAAATTTGCATTCTGGTTTTCTGAAACTTCCGCATTGGCATAATCATGCATTCTCAGTTTTGTTTGCTTGTGAGTCACGAAATTCTCTGTGAAACTCTGATTTGTATATTGTGTTATGTATGATATCTGTTTGGGTTTAGTTATACACTGACTTTATAGCTCACCCCCTTTATTTTATTTTTGACATTTTAGGTAATTGGTAAATTAGAATCGGACGGCGTGCGAGAGCTCAGATGGTTTAATTAGTTAAATTAAAGAAATTGTGATTTTCTTAATTATTTATTTGGTCTTTTGGGAACTATAATTTGTTTTTAGGCTTTGTTTTGGTTTCCGTTTAATTCATTGATATTGATATTTGTGAACGTGATATTGCAAAACCTCACAAGTTAAATTTAAAATTCATTTTTCAAAATTAAAACTCTGAAAGTTTTCCATTGCAAATTAATTAACCCCTAAAGAGTTTTTCTGTAAATAAACAAACAGCTTCAATGAGTATTTTCTTTAAAACTAGAAATGATTTGTCAAAATACTTATTTTCAAACACGATTGTGAAATCAAATTTTGGGATTAAGTTAAGTTTTTCTGAAATTAAGTTTTTCTAGACATTTGTGAAAGTTTTTGCCAAATTTTATATTTTCGAAACGCGTTTTTAGTTAGATTGAAGCAAAGGCTTTTAAACAAGTTAACGTAATTCCTTAATATCTAGTCATTACTTCTAGGTCAAGTTTGGGGTGTTACATGATGATAAACCGTAATATGTTCATATTTTAATCTCACATTTAGCATACTTTTAGATGATTTATTCCCTGAATTGTGAAATTTTGTGCTCCTAATCTTTTAATTTCATGTTTTATACTTAGGAAAGCACCGGAGGATGAAAAGAATGAGAAACGGGCCGAAAACGGAGAAAATGAGCCAAAGTACGAATTGCACATGGCCTGGGCCCGAAACAATGATCGTGCCTCCTTAGCAGATCCGACCACGGCCTGGCCCCGAATTACACGGTTGTGCCACACGGGCGTGTCCCTACTGCAGCAAAGAAGAGTTCCATTCGGATTAGGGTACTTAAAGGCAAAGAAATACATTCCAAAAGCCTATATAAACACCCTAGAGGCCAACCTTAAAGGGCGTTTAGCTAGGCTAAGGAGCCGAACCAAAGAGGCCAAATTGTGGGATTCACTCGAAGAAAGCTAGTTGATCCATCCCAGAAGCCGGAGTCATACTCAAGACTAAGGAGCTCTCCTTCAATTCCTTCAGGGGGTTTTAGGGTTTTTCTTATGTTTTGTTTTATATTTTCTTCTGAGATGTATTCTTTTATGATTATGAACTAAACCCCTCAAATACCTGAAGGGGATGAAACCTAGGACGGATCTTGTTATTGTTTTCTAAAGTATATGATAAATACTTGATTTGTTCTTAACTATGTGTTCTTAATTCTTGTTTTGATATTTCAGGATATTGATTCAAATATTGATGTGCTTAGGCAGAGGGGGAATATTTCCTGTTTAAGAGTAGATCTAGCATAGTTAACCAGAGTTGATCGCAACCCTAGAGATAGGATGACGAAAATCTGCTGGATTAGGGTCAAACCTAATATAGGAGTCCATAGATCGAGTTAATTCAATTCTAGGGGTTTTAATTAGAAAGATATTTCAATTAATCAACCTAGGGTTAGACGTTAGTAGCCTCGAGAAAGGTATTAATATAAATTAGGGAATCCTACGGATCAAGTCAAGTGAATAAATCGTTTGGTTCAGAGCTAGATAACAAGTGGTTAGCATCTTTAGCTTAGTAGCTAGATAATAAATTGTCTTAATCAATTGGTTTTCCCACCAAGTATTTCCTCAATTCATTCTCTGTGTCTTAACATCTTTAGCTTAGTAGTTAGTTAATTTTAGATTAAATAACAATTCTCTTAATTCTTAGGCTAAATAATAAGAAGAAAGTTAGTATTAGTACTTTTGGTTCCTTTGGGTTCGACAATCCGGTCTTGCCACTAAACTATACTACTATTCGATAGGTGCGCTTGCCTCAATCGTGGTGATAGTTAGTTTCTAGGCTCGATCATTCATTATATAAATTTTTAAGACTTTTTCCACCACCATCACATGATATATGAGTTGAATGTCTGATGAGCTCACCTTATTGTTGTTATATGTTATAAAAGAAAAATTATATAGTATCTAATTCAATATGTTAATTGTGAATTGAGGTGAGCTTTATGTTTTAAAACCTGAACTTACTAAGCATTCGTAATGCTTACTCTGTTATGTTTGATTGTCTTGTAGTTGTCTTTTGCTAAACGTGACAATAGGATCATCTCATATCTCACACTATCCAACCTTCAATTTGATAGTCTTTTAATCGTTCTGGACTCGATTATGTGGCATGTATATAGGCGTTGTTATGTATATGCGTTTATCTTGAATGATGATGATTTTGGACCCTCAATGGTGCTTAACTTGAATGGTTATATGTTGTGTATGAAAGTGTTCACTTTGGCAACATGTTTAGCTATAGTTGAAGCATATAAATGATCATATTGATAGTGAAATGCTTGAGTTGGATGATGTAATTAAGTAGTATCACAAGTTTGAATGGTTGATGATTTCATAGGTTGAAATGTTTGGTAAGGTTCCTATTTGATGTTCAATGGCTTGATTGACTTGTGAATGGTCAATTATATGTTTGGTTGGTAGATGAAATTGTCATGTATTAAAAATGTGCATAATTCACTTGGTATGAATTGTTAGGTAAAAGTTTAATTGTTGTGATATAAATGCCAAAATGAGACATGTTGGAATTGTTGATTGAGGAATGGTGAAATGTAGCTTTTCGTATGTTTTGGATTGGTATTACGCAAGTTGGAAGTGTGCCTAAGGCACCATTTGATTTTGGTTATGGTTTGAGTATGAAAAAGTACCAAAATGTGAGATTTTTGACCTTTTGGCAAAAAATATCGATACCATAGGTTGAAGTATCGGAACTTTACCAAATTATCATGATTTAAAAACAACAAAATGCCATTTTGGTATCGATACCATTAGAAAGCATCGATAGTTATTCCTAAGGATCGATACTTTATAAAGGTATCGATACAAATTTACTTGTGTCCAAAATTTTGAAAATGGCATAATGCTAAGACAGTATCGATACCCAATTTGGTATCGATACTTCCTAATAGGGGTATCGATACTTTATTCTAAGTATCGATGCTTATACATTTTACTTAAATTTTGAAATACCGAAGCTGGAAATGATATCGTTACCTAATATTTGTATCGATGCCTATTCTCAAACTTTGAAAATTTTTCAGATTGGTCCTTCTTCATGCTTGGGTCAACTTAAGAGCTTTCGTAAGTTTGAATGAGTTTCGGTTTTGGTTGTATACTATATTGTTCATGCATTTATGATTATAATTGATGATTGAATGAATTGTTGTTGAGAATTATATGTGATTGCTCTGGTAATATTAGTAGCATCCCTAGCTCAAGTCCGGCGATCGGAGCGTGTGAAGGGTGTTGTAGTTTCTACTTGAAAAGATTGCAACAACTGAAAATCTTGTAGATATGATGACCAAGGTGATAATAACAACCAAATTCAATTGTTGTTTGAACTTGATTAACATCCTGCAAGTTTGAGCACCTTCGAGTGTATGGCATTCGACAACGCATTTGGCGGCACTGTTGAAGATGACTTCATCAAATTTGAGGAGTGGAAGACACTGGAAGTTGAGTGAGATTGACAAACTCGCCAAATGTAGAGATCTATTGAAAGTTAGCTTTTTTGAAATCCCATATTAACATGGGATAAAATTAAACTGCTTCTCACCCTATATATAAAAAGGCTTAAAGCCTTCACGTAAAAGCATCCCAAATTCATTCTCGCTCTATATGTGTATACATAGTATACTTTGAAAAATCCTTTAATTAGGGATTTCATTAGTTTGTAAACTTTTTTGGTATTAGTGAAATTATCATCCGACGTTGGTTCTGGAGGGTTTATTCGTTCTGCTTGGGTAGTTTTAATTTGATATTAGTGTTTCCACTTCGATTTTGGTGTTCAATATTGAAGTTACATTTGTGTGGGATATTACCTGGTTTCCCAAGCAAACAGACCCCTCAACGGTTAGCATTCAGGCTCTCACTAAGTTGGGGGATAAACCTTCATCAGGGACAATACCGACTCGTCGAGAAATCCTTTTAAATACTAACAAATGTGACTTCAAATATATTTCTTCTCATGGAATCTATTTCCCATCAACAGTACATTTGTGATCCCAATATTTCAAACAAAAATTTAATTTGGTAAGTGACTTTGACGTCTAATTAAAATGAAAAACGTGAACCTAATTTGAATTTTTATTTAGAAGGTTATTAAAAGTAGTAGAAGTTGAATTGAGAAGATTTGTCACTCAATTCTAAATAAATGAGTATTATAAAGCTAGAAATATTTGTACGTCGTCTTTTGAAGGCGCCTATGAAAGCTATGTTTAGATTAAAACTAGATTGTTTTTTTAACGTAAAATATTAGAATGATGGTAGCATGGGTCCAATATTGACAAATCTGGAGGAAGTGTCAAAACCTACCATTTAACAAGTTTAATTAAATTCTAATTTAAGTCCTATCAATTCATGTGTGCCAATTGATGATTTTATTATAAAATAAATGCTGTTAAAATTTAATTTTATAATTTTATATATTTACTACAAAGTTACATATATCATTGACATTTAAAATTAAATAAATATAACATTTTTATTTTTCAATTTTAATGAAAAAAATATAATTTTGTAGATAAGGTTCAAGTAAAGTTTATATTTATTGATGTGAATAATCTTATTTTAATAATTTATTTAATCAAAATTATTTAATGTAAGTAGAATTATTATTTATAAAGGTTATAAATAGTAAATGTTATTAATAATAAAAATATTTAAAATCACAAGCATATTAATACAATTAAAAATAAGTATTTTCACTGGTTTAAAATATTTTCCACATTTATGATATCCATAACTTTTATAGGTTATTATTTAACGATCTAGTCCTCATATTTTATATTTTATTCAAATAAATTATATATGTCAAATTTTGAGTAAATTAAAATTGTTTAACTATTTATTTTATACAAAAAAATTTCAACCATTAAATGTATAATAATAAAGATTGTATATTGGATCAATATAATAAAAATATATGATTAATTTAAATTTTTACATGCAAGTACAATTATGCCGATTGTCAAAATATTTAAAATTTACATGTATAATAAAAGCTTGTTGGCTTAGTTAAAAAATGACAAATGATGTCATTTTGTATCTAGAAGATAAGTGGAGGTTTATTTGCAACATAATCCCTCTTAGTTCTTTTCTTTTTCTTTTTTATAAAACCTTTCATCTTTTTATTTACTAATTCAATTCCTATTCTCAATTCAAAAATAACTTAATAATATTATCTACCTATATTTTTAATTACTTATGAAAAAGATGTCTTACTTTTCCATTTTTCACAAAATCTTACTTTTATGAAATTAACATAAACATTTTAATATCTATGATCTTAGTATAAGTTCATACTTATATTCGATTGGTATGTGTATTGTTGCCAATGCAAGAGGGCGTGAGTTTAAGTGTGTTAACATTATTCTCCTATTTATAGATTGAAGAGAGACTATGAGTAATCATAGGTATTATGTAAAAAGAATAGATATAATTATAAAAATTTTAAGATACTTTCTACTTTTAAATTAAATAATATAATTACAATGGTACCTTTGTCTTTTTATTTTATTTTAAATAAAACCATTCAAAATTTTACATGTGATAAGATTTATAATTAAACTCCGGGATAAAAACTAATATACATACATATAATATTGAAATGTTTATAGTGGGAACACACTAACAATAACTTTTGGCAAGATTTTCCACTTTGAAGCCTTAAACAACATAAAAATTTTGTCACAATCTTTTGCTTCTTCAATATAAAGAGTATGAAATGAATATGATATATATAATACGAAAAAGTACAAAATTATTTAAGTTTTATATTGGTATAAATGGATTCCTCTCTTTATATATAATCCTAAATCTTATGTATATATGGAGAGAAATTAGTTTACACCGTGAAAAATTTAAGTGATTTTATATTTTTTGTAAATTTTTACGATTAATATTTTAATAATCTAAACGTTATATTTCATGCTCCATTCATGTAGAATATGCATGTTAAGTTTAGCATAAATTAAAAATTCCCAAATATTTATTTTATGTAAAAAATTAACCGTTAAATAGGTATTACTATAGACAATATTTTAGATTGATATGATCGAGATATCGGATCGATTAAAAATTTACATGTATGACAAATACAAATATCTTAATAAATTAAACGATTAAATTATTAAAATATTATTGTGAGAAGATAAGTAGACCCCAACTCTCTATATATCCCCTATCTTCTTAATTCCAAATTATTGTGTGTGACCTATATTCTAGATTTCAACCTTCTTTGTTCTAGAAACATAATAAAACTGTGTGACCAATGAGGAAGGATAAACAATTTCCAATTTCTTTTTATTGATAAAAAGAGCAGAAAAGATTGTTAAAGTACTTATTTAAGTGTCAACTAAGAACTATACTAAAAAAATGTATGAAATTAATTGGGATTTTTTTTACTATGTTGATGGATTGTCAAGTAATTAAGGCACCATTTGGACAAAAAAATTCAAACTTTTCCTCGTATAACTGCGACAATTTTTGAAGTATCCATTTGTGTGTAATTCAAATTACTCGCAAGAAATAAATAAATAATTTTATGTTGATATTACAATTTACAAATTGAAAAGGATTGTCATGTTAAGATTTTAAAATCAATATCAATAAAAATAATATTGATTATCTTATATTAAGAATCAAATTACATTTTGTTTTTTATTCAAAACTGGAAAAATTAGTTCCATATATTAAATCAAAGATCAAACTGATTATTTCTATTAAAATATTAATCCATTTATATTATTAAAACTAACACGATTGATGGAATAACAAGACAGTAACACATAGTATGTCACATGTACCTCATGTTGATGTACATAGACCAATTTTTAACAATAAAAATAGATGAAATTTTTAACTGAATGATTAATTTGCTCTTTGATCTAACATATAAGGACTAATTTCCCCTTTTTTTTAGTAAAGAGGACAAAACACAATCGGACTCCTAATATAGGGGCTTCTATAGTACTTTTACCTATCAATATCTCACAAAATGTCATTATATAACTGTAAACTAAATAATTTTATATTATAATTTAGGGTTTACTGAACAAGAGATACCTAAACTATTGGGTTTGTTTGAGTTAAGTACCTAAACTATTTTTTGGTCAATTTGGATCCCTAAACTTTGATTCTGTTACTGAAGTTGGTATCTTTCATTGGTACGGTCAAAAAAAAAAAGTTTCAGCCAATGAGATTGTGTCATGTCATCATCCATTAAAAATAATTTAATATTAATATTAAATAAAATAATTATATTAATATTTAAAAAATAAATAGAAATCACCCCTCCCCACCCACCGTTCCTCTCCTTTTTCCTCATATTCATTTATTTTCTTTTACATTTAGCTTAACTGCAACACAACATATCTCACTAGTGATTTCTTTGCTTTCTTGCAAAGATGGGAGAGCGGAAGAACTTGATGGAAGAAGGAAAGTAAAATACATCGGATTATCAAAACTTAGCGTTGATACAATAAAGAGAGCACATAAAGTTCATCCCATCACTGCTTTACAAATGGAGTATTTACTCTAGACTCATGAAATCAAAGATGAAATTATCCCACTTTGCCTGTAAGTTCATGGAACATGATTAGAAGATAACCATGTTAGCATAAATAACAGTTTACAGTATAGTGCAGTGGAAAAGATCAAACATAAATACATCCAGCCATTGCCTGAACCAAATGCAAAGATCCAAATATTGCGACACCACTTTCGAGCATTTCAAACCACCGATGAGGTCGTTGAATTTAGCTGTACGAAAGACTAAAAACTGCCAAAGTCTTCTAAGCACTCAAAAACCTCATTAGATGGAATTTTTTGTTTGTTTTTAATGCTTAGGGACATTATGCTAATTGGTATTTATATGTTGATTCCCCATCAAAAACCACCAAAATACATTGGCAACATATATCAGAATGGATAATTTCTAATATGGTCGAAGTCCTCTTGGCACCTTTCTTTGACTTGTTAGTCTGGCTGCCCTTAATGCAGTCTATACAAGTACTGAAATCGATAAAATCTAAACTATTGAGTACCCCATCATTTACTAATATCTTAATCCTTTCAATGGAGATGTATCCTAATCTTTGGTGCCAACAATATAGGAATATTCATTTATAACACAACGTTTAATATCAGTTTGTGTAACAGCTAGTTTTTTAGTGCTGATGAAACAGTGATTTCAGAACCACAAATTTTCGTTGTGTCGACTCTTAAATTTATATATAGAATATTTATGAGCTCATTAGAGTCATATTAATTTTGGTTAATAAATTTTATCGTTTAGATAGCTAATTAAAGAAAAAAAGACTAAATTGTAAAAGGTGCAAAACTTCGTAATTATTACATTTAAGTGATTTACTAGTTTAATTTAAGTGAGGGAGGACTTATTTGGTAATTAGACCATCACTATTTATAATGGACGGTATTGGGTAGTAAATTAGCTTAAATGAAATATTTATTAAAGGACAAAAAGGTAAATTAATAAATATAACTTAAGAAAAATGATAAAAATATTGCTATCATCTTCCTTAGTGCATTTTTTCACCGAAAGTTAAAGCGAGAACCACCATTGTTATCAAGCTTAAAGTTTGGTTATAGTCAAAGCTTGCATGTAAGTAATTTCCAACTTATTTATGTGATTTTTATGGTTTTGGAATCGTTGCTACTAGGTCTAGCTAACCCATAGTTTCGTTTTTGAAACTGTTAAAATTTTGAATGTTGTCATTGGTGAATTTTGATTTTTTTTTTTTACGATAATGATGAGTGTGAAGTCTTGCTTGTGATTTTGGATTGTTTTGTAATGTGAATTATTTGTTAGTTTTGATTAAAGGGTTGAATTGGTTAAATACTAGAATTCATGGGTAGTGGTGTGGAGTTTAGAGTATATTTGGACTAGGAATAAGGATATATATTATATATATATATATATATATTCGATTAACAAGATTGCATTACAAATTTTGTTAAAACTTGATATTTTAAGTTTAGGGACTAAATTGTGAAAATTTTAAAAGTTTAGGAAAATGTGTAATTAACGAAAAGTTAAGTTTCAGTATACATTGAATAGAATGTCAAATATGTATAAGATTAATATATTGTATTTAATTATTATATAGATAAAAAGATAATAATCGAGGAAAAGGGAAAATAGCGGATTAGTCCCTACGTGTTGATCAATATTAAATAGTAGGTAAGTTCATGGTATTTCAATACATAAATGAATTTTTACTTGTGTTCTTATATTATGATTCATTAATTAGTATGTTTATAGAAAATTATTATATGATTGCACATACGTGTACCTGTTTATACTTCAGTACCCTTGATTACAAATACGTGTCCCTGTTTGTACTTTGATACCCTTGATTGCACATACGTGATCCTGTTTGTACTTTAGTGCCCCTGATTGCACATATGTGCCCCTATTTGTACTTCGGTACCCCTAATTGCACATAGGTGCTCCTATTTGTACTTCGATATTCCTGATTATACATACGTGCCCCTGTTTCTACTTCGGTAATCCTGATTTCACATATGTGCCCCTATTTGTACTTTGGTACACTTGAATGCACTTTCGTGTCCCCATTTATGCTCTAGTAACTTTAAATCGAATAAAATATGAATTGTATTTAATTATACTTAGACTAAATGTTGTACTATGTCCTTACAAAGCTTTAAAAGCTTATCAGTTCTTATGGATTATTTTGTAGATAAATGTTGCTGATAGTTTGGAGGGATCATTCAACCGGCTCATACTATCCATCTAAGTTGGTAGTTTTTGTATCTCCTAGGGTAGTGGCATGTATACATATATATATAGTTAAATATGTTAGTTTGGTACACCTTGAGACTTTACCAAATTATGTCACTTAGTTGTTTTTAACATACTTGTAATTAAGGGTCTTATGGTATGTTTTGAATGTTTTGGATATGGTTAACTGTAGTATGTTTTAGTACCTAAATGGACTAGGTTTTTAGGCATGAAATGAAGTATGTGAACATGTTTAGGTAAGTGATGTTTGGTTGATATTTTTAGTGCTTTTGAATAGCATATTGGTTAGTTGAATTACAGTCTTGGAAATGGAAAAATATGTATGATTTGATGATGTTTTAGGTCCCTTTAAGGTGTGTACAAATGGATTGAATGTTTATGCATGAATTGGTTTTGAAAAGGTTTCATTTAGGTAAATTTTGGGTTCACACGGCCTGGGACATGAGCGTGTGACTCAACCATTTGAGGCACACGGCCATGTGTCATCTAATGATTTTCTTAGGGTGCAAGTCAATGAGTTACATGGACTAACATACGACCTAACACATGGGCATGTGACACAACCGTGTCACCCTACTCAGTGAGTTACACGGGTGAGGACATAGGCTGGGACATGGTCGTGTGTCCCTAGTTCAAAAGTTACACAGCCTAGAGCTATGTCACACGGCCTGGCCACACGGTCATGTGACCCCTATTTTGTAAATTTTGCATTTTTCTTAAACTTTCTAATCTATTTTAAATTAGTCCCAAATTGTTTCTAAGCTATTTTTAAGGCCTCGAGGGCTCGACTTAGGGACAGTATGCATGTTTATGAATTAGTTTATGATGTCATTTAAATTATTGAATGATATAATGTTTAAATGTTTCCAATTATATGGTAATACTTCATAACCCTAATTCAACAACGGAGATGGGTTAGGGATGTTACATTTAGTGGTATCAAAGCTACAGTTTGGCCAGTTCTAGGACTAACATAAAAGAGTAGAGTTTAGCATATACGTGCCACATATACCCTGTGATAGTGTGATGTATATAATCTGTTCTAATAATTTATTTTCTTACAGATTCAAGATGTCAACTGAGTAGAATCGAGCTATACTTAACAAAGCTAAAAGTAATGTTCAAGCTTTGAACCCTAAAGCAAGTAATAGTGTGTCGATTCGACAGCCCATTGGTGATGAAATAAAAAGTGTGTTTCTCAGAATAATGAACCAATAGTTCAATGAATTCAAACAAGCAAATTGTGTAACTCTATCATCTCTACCCCTTAGGCACCTTACTGTGCCTCCTCAAACACCCCTGGGTCCTCAAAATCCTATACCTGTGACAGTTACTCGAGTATCTATAGATAAAATCAAGAAATGTAGAGCGGAAGAATTTATAGGCAAGGTGGATGATGATCCTGCAAAAGTCAAGTATTGATTAATGAATACAAAGAGAGTCTTCGCGGAATTGATGTGCACTCCTGAAGATTGTTTGAGATGTGCGACGTCTTTACTTAAGACGAATCGTACTTATGGGGGACACTTTGAGCATGATGGCATCAAACGATCATATCAACTGGGATTTTTTTTCAGGCTGAATTCAAGAAGAAGTATGTTAGTCAGATGTTGATTGATAAGAAAAATAAAGAATTTTTGAGTTAAAATAAGGGAATCAAAATGTAGCTAAGTATGAATGGAAATTTGTGCAGTTAAGCAAATATGCCTTAATATAGTGTCAAATGAGGAGGAAATGTGTATTAGATTTAAAGATAGGTTCAATGATGATATTCATATCTCTGTGGCAGCATTAAAGCTACGAGAATTTGTAGAAATTTTGAATAAGCCCAAAAAATTGAAGAAATTTACAAGAGTAAATGACAGTCAGATTCAAAATTTTAAGATTTTAACAAAAAAAAAAAGGTCATTTAAGCATGCTCAAACATCTCCATCAAAGAAATTTAGAAATGAAACAAGTTGATCTGCTACCCTTTCAAAGTTCACTGGTAGAGAGAAACTGAGGCAAAATAATTTCTAGTCTGTTAATTCTCTAGCGACTAGTGTTGGAAGTGTAAGAAATGTTGAGAAAATCGTTCATGCTTGTGATGATTGCTATAAAAGGCATTTTAGTGAGTGTCGGTCAAATTCTGGAGCTTGTTTTCATTGTGGATCTACTGACCACTTCCTTTGTGATTGTCCAAAAAGGCAGAATGATTTTGACAATCAAACAAACAAGCCTGAAGCAACCTCACAAATAGGTAAACGGTTTGGAAATGCTAGAAACACTACTTCTAGTCGTGGGAAGAATAGAAAGATGAATGAACGATCTGAAGCGAGAACACCAGCTAGAGCCTATGCAATCAGAGTTTGTGAGGAAGCTACTGCCCTAAACATGATTGCAAGTACTTTTTCTCTCTTTCATATTAATGTATATGCATTGATTGATCCTGGATCAACTCACTCGTATATATGCACTACATTAGTAGATAAAAAGAAATTACCTGTTGAGTTCACTAAATATACTGTCAAAGTTAAGAATCCACTAGGTTAGTGTGTGTTAGTTAATCAGATATGTAAATCGTGTCCACTGAAAGTTAGGGGTTACATCTTTCCTATTAGTTTGATGATGTTACCTTTTGATGATTTTGATATCATTATGGGAATGGATTGGTTGTTTGAGCATGATGCAATGGTGAGTTATCGAAGGAAGCAAATTAGTTTGAAACGTCCAAATGGTGAATTTGTTTGTGTTAGGGCAGATGGGGTTAATTGTGTTTCAAATATAGTTTTAGCATTGTCAACTCTAAAATTGATTAGAAAGGGTGTGAAGCTTATTTAGACTACGTTATTGATTCAAAAATGGCTGAATAAAAAATTGAGCAAGTGCTAGTAGTCAAGGAGTATGATGATGTTTTTTCCTAAAGAACTATCTGGGTTGCCACAAACATGAGAAGTAGAATTTGTGATCAAACTTGTGCCTGGAATAGCTCCAATTTTGATAATGCCGTACACGATGGCCCTTGAAGAATTGAAAGAGTTAAAAGTGTAGTTGCAAGAATTGTTAGACAGCGAATTTATTCGATCGGCGTATCACCTTAGGGTGCTCCAATTTTGCTCATAAAGAAGAAAGATGGGCCAATGAGGCTATTTATAGATTATCGACGGCTAAATATAGCCACCATTAAGAATAAATACTCGTTAACTCGTATTGTTTATTTTTTCAATCAATTAAAAGGAGCTACAGTGTTTTAGAAGACCAACTTGAGATCCGGATATTATTAGTTACAAGTTTTGAGCAAGATGTACTAAAAACTACATTTAGAACTAGATATGTTCACTATGAATTTTTGGTGATGCTATTTGGTTTGACTAATACCCTGCGGCATTCATGGACTTGATGAATCGGGTTTTTTAGCCATGTTTAGATCGGTTTGTTGTGGTACTCATTGATGACATTCTGATTTATTCACTGAACAAGTCAGATCATGCCTAACATTTAAGAGTTGTAATGCAAACCTTGCGTGAAAAACGACTATATGCTTAATTCAGTAAATATGAATTCTGGCTACAAGTGGTTGATTTTCTAGGACATGTTATATCCGCAAATGGAATCAGGGTTGATCCGAATAAAGTATCGGCGATTGTTGATTGGAAAGTTCTGAAGAATTTTTCTAATGTTCGAAGCTTCTTGAGATTAGCCGGATACTATCAGTGATTCATTAAAAACTTCTCAATCATTTCTTCACCTACGACCAGGTTAGTACTGAATAACGTCGGATTTGTTTGGTCTGATAAATGTCAACATAGTTTTGATCAGCTGAAAAATATGTTAATGAAGCTCCAGTGTTAACTCAGCCTGAATTTGGAACAGCATATGTTGTGTACAATGATGCATCTCTCAATGGTATAGGTTGATTATGCTTCTCGACAGTTAAAGCCGCATGAAATACATTACCCTACTCACGATTTTAAACTGGTTGCGATTGTCTTCGCTTTGAAGATATGGAGACATTATTTATACTGTGAGAAATGTCATGTGTATACTAACCATAAAAGCTTAAAATATTTAATGACCTAGAAGGAGTTGAATCTGAGACAACGATGTTGGTTGGAGCTCTTGAAAATTATGATTTGATTATTGATTATCATCCAGAAAAAGCTAATATGGTTGCAGTTGCACTAAGCAAAAAGTCATCATTGTTTGCACTTCTAATGTTAAATGCTCATTTGGCTTTAAATGTCGATGGTTCTATATTGGCGAAATTGAAGACTAAACCTTTGTTTCTACAAAAAATTCAAGAGTTGCAAAATGATGATCCGAAGTTCATAATGAAATGCAACTTGGTTTGAGATAATTTTACTACTGAATATAGTATTGGTGATGATGGTACATTGTATTACTGCAATAGTTTTTGTGTTCCAAATAGTTCAAATTTGAAACGTGATATTTTATCAGAGGATCATGGTAGTACATATTCCATTCATCCAGGTAGCTCGAAGATGTATTGTGATTTGAAACAGATGTACTGATGGCCAAGTATGAAACGTGAGATTTGTGAGTTCGTAGCTAAATGTTTGATATCGCTAGCAAGTAAAAGTAAAGCATCAGGTGCTATCGAGATTATTACAGTCTATTATGATTCTTGAGTGGAAGTGGAACGAGTCACGATGGATTTCATATCTGGATTGCTTGTAACTCTAAAAAGAAAGATTCGATCTGGGTGATTGTTGACAGATTGACTAAGTCGGCCCATTTTATTCTAGACAAAACATATTACTCACTTGAGAGGCTAGCAGAATTATATGTGTCAAAGATTGTGAGATTATACAAAGTTCCAACATTTATTATTTCTGATCATGATTTGCAATTTACATTGAGATTTTAGACTAAACTTCACGAGGCTTTGGGCACTAAACTCAACTTTAGTACCGTGTTTCATCCCCAAACAGACGGACAATCAGAACGAGTGATGCATGATTTTGGAACACATGCTAAGATGTTATATACTCGAGTTTGAGGGTAGTTGGGAAAAATATCTACCATTAACGGGTTCACTTATAATAACAGTTATCAATCCAGTATTAAAATGGCACTGTTTGAAGCTTTGTATGGAAGAAAGTGTAAAATGATGTTGTGTTAGTCTGAATTGAGGGAATCCAAAATGATGGGAATTGATTTGATCAGGGAAAATGAAGAAAATGTTTGAATTATTTGAGATTATTTGAAAGTTGCATCTGATCGTTAGAAGTCATATATGGATTTGAAAAGAAAAGATATAGAATTTGCTGTTGGCGATCGAGTATTTCTAAAATTTTCTCCGAGGAAGAAAGTGTTGCCATTCGGCAAGAAAGGAAATTTAAGTCCAAGATTTGTTGGGCCATACGAGATTATCGAAAGAATCGGTCATGTAGCTTATAGGTTAGCTTTACCCCCGAGCTTGAGAAAATTCATAACGTGTTCCACATTTCTATGCTAAAACATGCAAATCTAATCCATCACACGTGATTCCTCATAGTGAAATAGAATTACAGCCAGATTTGACGTATTATGAAAAGCCAGTGAAAATTTTGGCTCGGGAAGTCAAAGAACTTCAGAATAAATGAGTATCGTTGGTGAAAGTCTAGTGGTATCGGATTTGTAATTAGGAGACTACTTGGGAAACTGAGGAATCGACGAAATCACAATACCCGAATATATTCTCAGGTAACAATTTCGAGGACGAAATTCCCTAAGGGAAGAGAGTTGTAACAACTCATTTTTTAGTAATGACAGAATAGTAGTTTTGGAACCATAAATTTTCATCGTGTCGACTCGTAAATGTTATATTAGAATATTTATGAGCTCATTAGAGTCGTATTAATTGTTTGTTAAGAAATTTTATCATTTAGATAGCTAATTAAAAAAATGACTAAATTGTAAAAGGTGCAAAACTTAGTAATTATTGTATTTAAATAAGGGAGGACTTATTTGGTAATTAGACCATCATTATTTATAATGGACTGTATTGGGTAGTAAATTAGCTTAAATGAAAGATTTATTAAAGTACAAAAGGTAATTTAATAAATATAACTTAAGAAAAATGATAAAATATTGCTATCATCTTCCTTAGTGCATTGTTTCACTGAAAATTAAAGGGAGAACCACCATTTTTATCAAGCTTAAAGTTTGGTTATATTCAAAGCTTGCATGTAAGTGATTTCCAACTTATTTCTTGTGATTTTTATGTTTTTGGAACCGTTGCAACTAGGTCCAGCTAACCCGTAGTTTCATTTTTGAAAGTCAAAATTTTGAATGTTGTCATTGGTGAATATTGATTATTTTTTTATGATAATGATGAGTGTGAAGTCTTGCTTGTGATTTTGGATTGTTTTGTAATGTAAATTTTTGTTAGTTTTGATTAAAGGGTTGAATTGGTTAAATACTAGAATTCATGGGTATTTGTGTGGAATTTAGAGTATATTTAGACTAGGAATAAGGATATTATATTCAGTTAACAAGATTGAATGATAAATTTTGCTAAAACTTGATATTTTAAGTTTAGGGACTAAATTGTAAAAATTTAAATGTTTATGGGAAAATGTGTAATAAATGAAAAGTTAAGGGTCATATACATTAAATAGAATGTGAAATATGTATGAGATTAATATATTGTATTTGATTATTATATAGATCAAAAGATAATAATCAAGGAAAAGGAAAAATAGCGGATTAGTCCCTGCATGTTGATTGGCATTAAATAGTAGGTAAGTTCATGGTATTTCAATACGTAAATGAATTTCTACTTGTGTTCTTATGTTATGATTCATTAATTAGTATGTTTATAGAAGATTATTGTATGATTGCACATACGTGTCCCTATTTGTACTTCGGTACCCCTGATTGCACATACGTGCCACTATTTGTACTTCGGTACCCTTGATTGCACATATGTGCCCCTATTTGTACTTCAGTACCCCTGATTGCACATACATGCCCCTATTTGTACTTGATACCCCTGATTGAACATATGTGTCCCTGTTTGTACTTTGGTACCCCTAAATGCACTTTCATGCCCCCGTTTATGCTTCGATAACTTTAAATCAAATAAAATATGAATTGTATTTAATTGTACTTAGATTAAATGTTGTACCATGTCTTACTAAGCTTTATAAGCTTATCAGTTCTTATTGATTATTTTGTAGATAAATGTTGTTGACAGTTCAGAGGGGTCATTCAACCAGCTCACACAATCCATCTAAATTGGTAATTTTTGTATCTCATATGGTAGTGGCATGTATACATATATATATAGTTAAATATATTAGTTTGGTACACTTTGAGACTTTACCAAATTATGTCACTTGGTTGTTTTTAACATACTTGTAATTAAGGTTCTTATGGTATGTTTTGAATGGTTTGGAGATGGTTAATGTTTTGTTACCTAAATGGACTAGGTTTTTATGCATGAAATAATGTGAACATGTTAAGGTAAGTTATGTTTAGTTGCTATTTGTGGTACTTTTGCATAGCATATTGGTTAGTTCAATTAGGGTCTTGGAAATGTCAATAATATATATGCTTTGATGATGTTTTAGGTCCCTTTAAGGTGTGTACAAATGGATTGAATGTTTATGCATGAATTGGTTTTGAAAAGGTTTTATTTTAGGTAAATTTTGGGTTCACACGGCCTGGTGACACAGCCATGTGTCATCTGATGATTTTCTTAGGGTGCAAGTCAGTGAGTTATACGGCCTAACACACGACCTGGCACACGGGTCTATGACACTGGCCGTGTGATCCTACTTAGTGAGTTGCATGGGTAAGGACAAGGGCTGGGACATGACTGTGTGTCCCTAGCTTGAAAGTTACATGGCCTAGAGCTATGTCACACGGTCATGTGACCCCTGTTTCGCAAATTTTGTATCTTTTTCTTAAACTTTCTAATCTATTTCAAATTAGTCTCAAATTGTTTCTAAGATATTTTTAGGGCCCCGAGGGCTCTATTTAGGGATAGTATGTGTAACACCCCAAACCCGGCCTAGACGTTACGGACCGAATCTGGCGATGTCACATGGAATGGAATTTCAAATCGAATTATCAAGTTAAAACCATTTTCGTTTGTTAGCTTATATTTATCTCTCGTCAATTTCAAAGTTGTTTACTCGTTAGTTTGATTAGCTTAAAAACTTATTCTGTAGCGGAAGCTTTTAAAACTGTGATATCTTAGGAAACCGTTCATGTTTAAGAAAAAACATTATTTTTAATTAAACCGAGTTATCGTTGAATTTTACAATTTAAAATCCATGGAACAGTTAAAATCCCAAAAAAAGGCAAACAGTCCAAAAGTCCAAATTACATAAAAAAATTACTCCAAAAATAATAGGGAAAACAAAACCTTAGATGGAATTAAATCAGTTCAAAAGTTATGTGGTCACCGTAAAGTCCTCCGCCGCACCAATTTCTCTAAGTCTGGGGATTACCTGTACAGATAAAACAGAAAGGGCTGAGTTTACCTAAACTCAGTGTGTAATCCCCATAGAAGACATGCATACAGTCAAACACAATGAACAGTCAAATACAGTCTGGGCCTAAGCCCATATCAGTTTCAGTAGTAGTTCGGGCCTTAGCCCATTTTAGTTTCAATATCAGATATGCATTAGGGCCTAAGCCCATCACGATGTGATATCAAATATACATTAGTCGAAATGAGTCCTACCCAACTAGCCTCTACACACCATCTCCGTCATCCCTACATTCTATATAGGGTTTAAAACAAGCACCCATCCCTATACTCCAAGTAGTACCGAATGCGGCACATAATCAGTAAATTGAAATTGAGCTTCCAGATAATAGGCTTAAAAGCCTTTCAGTACACTTCCTCCAAATATCAACATCCCAACACAATGTAATGCTACATATAGTATATGACATGCTAATACAAGAATATCAATTATACATACAGTTCAATATTCATTCATATAATCACCATGCTCATTACATACATCATACATATAGTTCACGCATTTAAGGGTTTAAGTATTTGCTTACCGACCCTACAGTAGATTCACAGCCGACTTCGACAACCCATACAACCTTAGAACACATTTTAGTTAATAGGCTCACACACCCATGTGGCCTGCCCGTGTGGCCCCATATGCCCTGTGTGGCCCATAGGCCCAATTTGGCCTTAGCCATGTGAATCACACGGCCTGGCCCAGAATGTTACACGTTCATGTGGACTACCCTTATGGCCTACACGGCCCAAATTCAGTCTAGCTTGTGTGTCGCTACACTGCCTACCTGGCCATCACACAGCCGTCTCTTGCGCGCACAGCCTGGCCTCATCGATCACACACTCGTATTATGGCACACGGCCTACCACACGGGTGACCACACACCCGTGTGACGTCGACAGTGGGGTTTTTAGCTTTTACTAAAACCTATTTTCTGTATTTTCAAGTACACACCTCTTATCGATTTGATGCAAAACCCCTACCGATCCTGCCAAAACCTATAAACAACACCAAAATCCGATCAATTCCATCTAATAAAGCCAAACCATTCAACACCCACAAACAAAAAACTCGAGAAATACTTTGAAAGAAGATTCGGTCACTTATCGGAATGAATACGAAGCTTCGCACCCTACTCGCTAGAGAATGCGATTTGATTCCCTCGAGCAATACCTAAACACGAAATCGGCACATTAAAAAACCCAAAATCGTTTCCCCATTATTCCAAAATTTCATGAAAACTTACCTAAAATACCCAACCACGAAGATTTGCTCGATAGAAAAGCGAACAAAGATCAAAAGGATGGCGGCCAAAAGAAAGTTTGAAAGAGACAAAATTTTGAAGAAAACGTCAAAAGAACACAGGGATTTTCGGTAGGAGAGAGAAAAGGAAAAAAAAGAAAAACAAACTAATTAGATTTTCCCCAAAATCCCTAAATTTACTCTCCACTAATCCACTAACCAGCAAACACTCAGAATTTCTATTTGACCCAAACTCTCTCGGTCAAACGAGCAAAAATAGACTCTCACGCTTGCACAGGGATTCGAACACAGGACCTTCACACAACACACAGACTCCCTTACCACTCGAACCAACAAGCTCATTCTGATATAAGATTGTCGATGTCCCAGACTCCCTTACCACTCCCTTACACATAGACTCCCTTACCATTCGAACCAACAGACTCCTTTACCACTCTAACACACAGACAGGGTCTTATACGAATCAATATGATGCCGATGTCCTAGACATGGTCTTACACGTAAAGCTCATATCGATGCCAACGTCCCAAATGTGGTCTTACTCGTAAAGCTCGTATCGATGCCAACGTCCCAGACGTGGTCTTACACGAAATCTCAAATCAACGCTAACGTCCCTGACATGGTCTTACATGATAAAACAGAACAGATACCTATGTCATGACATAGCTAATCCTATCTATTCCTAGGTTCGCACGAGACTTCTCAGACATTGTCGCTATATCGACCTTATCTTGTAATTCATATGCACAACCTCTCATAAACATTCATTATCATTATTAGTCATATGAGCATTTACAATTTCATACAAGTACATTTATTTGCATAGTGACTTACCTCGGATTCGGTTTAGCTGAATGAAAACGACTACTCTGTTACTTTCGCTTTCCCACGTTCTAAGTTTGTTTTCCTCGATTCTTGATCTAAACATATTCAGAATTAACCTTTTTATTCACTAATTCATTCAATTCAATCAAAGGACACACATTTAGGGCTATTTGCAAATTAATCCTCACACTTGCACAATTTATCAATTTAGTTCATTTTCTCAAAACATCAAATATACAAAATTTGTTCACACACATGCATAGCTGAATCTCCCTAGGGAGCATACAAGTCTATATTTTCCATCAAATTTGTAATTTAGTCCCTCAAATTATTATTTTCTCAATTTAGCCCTAATTAGCTAAATTCATCAAAAGTTCAAGAACAAAGTATGTTCATCTAGCTCAAATCTTTCATTTAACACCATAAATCATCACAAAGCTCAACATATCATCAATGGCATATCACACAAACATCATCAATTCACAAAATTAAAATATGGGTTTTGTAGCTCTAAAAGCAACGATTGCAAAAACGTAGAAATTATCAAAAACGGATCACAAACTAACCTTGAATCAAACCAAAACCATGGTCGAATGCTTGCTTGTTTTTTTCTTTTCTTTCTTTTATGAATTCGGCAAGGAGATGATAAGAATAAGGCCAATTACACATGTTTCCTTTTTATTATAATAATATAACTTATAGAATAAATATAATATAAATTTAACTTATAAGATAACATATAAAGGCATAATATATATACAAGTTGCCATCCACTAACCATGTTTTTGGCTTATTTGCCACATAAGTCCTTACTCTTAAAAAGACATAACAAATAAGCACCCTTTCATAAAATATGCAAATTTCACATTTAATGCAATTCAATCCTTTATTCAAATTAAGCTCACAGACAGATAAATTAACTTACGAAACTTTAGCACATGTATAATCACTTATCAGAGACACAGAAAATACTATTAAAAATATTATACAAACTCAGATTTGTGGTCCCGAAACCACTGTTCCTACTAGGGTATAAACTGGACTGTTACAATTCTCCCCCTTAAGGATTTTCGTCCTCGAAAATCTTACCGTTAAACAGGGTTGGATATTGTTGTCTCATTGAGTCTTCAGGCTCCCACGTAGCCTCTTCTATTCCGTGCCGATTCCACAGTGCTTTTACTAACGAAATTTTCTTGTTTCTCAACTCTTTCACTTCACGAGCTAAGATACGGATCGATTCCTCTTCATATGTCATATCAGATCGAATTTCAATTTCAGATGGAGCAATAACATGTGACGGATCAGATCGATACCTATGGAGCATCGAGATATGAAATATGTTGTGGATCTTTTCTAACTCAGGTGGCAAAAGCAATCTATATGCAACAAGCCCAACACGTTCTACGATTTGATACGGCCCAATGAACCTCGGACTCAACATGCCTTTACGTCCTAATCGAATCACTTTCTTCCATGGTGACACTTTCAGAAATACTTTGTCGCCGATCTCAAATTCTATATCTTTTCGTTTCAAGTCCGCATAAGACTTTTGATGATCAGACAAACAATCTAGAATCAATTTCACTTTTTGTTCTGAATCCTTTCTCAAATCAACCCCATGTAGCTTATTTTCACTGATCTCGGTCCAATACAAAAGTGTAAGACATTTATGTCCGTACAGAGCTTCATAAGGTGCCATTTTGATAATTGACTGAAAACTATTATTATAAGCAAATTTGATCAATGGCAAATAATGTTCCCACGAACCATTAAACTCAAGTATACAGCATCTTAACATATCTTCTAAAATCTAAATGATTTGCTCGGATTGACTATCTGTCTGAGGATGAAAAGTTGTACTAAAATGTAATTTCGTGCCTAAAGCTTCTTGCAATTTCTTCCAGAATCGTGATGTGAATCGCGGATCTCTATCTGACACAATGGATAGTGGCACCCTTTTCAATCTCACAATATCAGAAATATAAAACTTGGCTAATCTGTTAAGTGAATAATTAGATCTTACCAAAATAAAATGGGCAATTTTCGTTAATCTATCAACCACGACCCATATCGCATCTTTCTTTCTCGGAGTTAAAGGCAAACCAGAAACAAAATCCATCATCACTCTATCCCATTTCCATTCGGGAATCAGAATCGATTGTAACAAACCTGATGGAACTTGATGTTTAGCTTTCACTTGCTGACAAACTAAACATTTTGACAGCAAAACCATATATGTCTCGTTTCATACTAGACCACCAATAGTGTTGCTTCAAATCACGATACATTTTAGTACTTCCCGGATGAACAGATAAAAGACTATTATGAGCTTCACTCAAAATCAACTGAATCAACTCTGGATCTCTCGGAACACAGATACAATCTCAAAATCTCAAGTAATCATCAACAATTCAAAATTCAGATTTAGAATTTGAATCATACTGAGCCTGTTTCGTTAGTAATTCATTATCAGATTTCTGATAATCACATATCTGCTGTATAAACAATGGTTTCGCTTTTAATTCAGCTATCACAAAACTGTCATCAGCCAAATCTAACTAGGCATTCAAAGCATGTAGTGCAAACAATAATTTTTGACTCAGTGCATCTGCAACAACATTTGCTTTACCTAGATGATAATCTATCACAAGCTCATAATCTTTCAACAATTCAAGCCATCTTCTCTGACGCAGGTTCAAATCTTTCTGAGTCATCAGATATTTCAAACTTTTATGATCTGAAAACATATGACATTTCTCACCATACAGATAATGGCGCCAAATCTTAAGTGCAAATGCAATCGCTGCTAACTCAAGGTCATGTGTCAGATAATTCTTTTCATGAGGCTTCAATTGTCTTGAGGCATAAGCTACAACTTTGCCTTCCTGCATCAAAACACATCCTAGACCATTTAACAAAGCATCACTGTAAATCACAAATTCTTTGTTCGATTCTGGTTGTATTGACACTAGAGCTTCTGTTAACAGAGTTTTCAGTTGATAAAAACTTTTCTGACATTTATCAGACCATTCAAATCTAACATCTTTCTGAAGTAATCTAGTCAACAGAGTAGCTATCACTGAAAATCCTTTCACAAATTGGCGATAATAACCAGATAAACCCAGAAAACTACGGACTTCAGACACATTTCTCGGAAGTTTCCAATCTAGAATAGCAGAAATCTTGCTCAGATCAACACGAACCCCAGAAGCTGACACAATATGTCCCAGAAAACTAACCTCATGCAACCAAAATTCACATTTGCTGAATTTCACATACAATTTCTTTTCTCTCAAAGTTTGCAATACAATTCTCAGGTGTTCAGCATGCTCATTTTTATTACGTGAATAAATCAAAATGTCGTCAATGAATACAACAATAAATCAATCCAGGTACGGTCTGAAAATTCTATTCATTAGATCCATAAAAACAGCAGGAGCATTGGTTAGTCCAAATGGAATAACTAAAAACTCATAATGCCCGTACCTCGTTCTGAAAGTAGTCTTTGGTATATCTGAATCTTTCACTCTCAACTGATAGTATCCAGATCTCAGATCTATCTTTGAAAATACAGTAACTCCTTTTAACTGATCAAATAAGTCATCAATTCTGGGCAACGGATATTAATTCTTCATGGTTACCTTATTCAACTGACGATAATCAATGCGTATTCTCATCGTGCCATCTTTCTTTTTCACAAACAGGACAGGAGCACCCCAAGGCGAAAAACTTGGTCTAGCAAACCCTCTATCAGTCAATTCTTGCAACTGTGACTTTAACTCTTTCAACTATATTGGTGCCATTCTATTCGGAGCTATTGAAATAGATGTCGAACCACGCATCAATTCAATACCAAACTCAACTTCACGAATTGGAGACAAACCGGTAACTCTTTGGGAACACATCAAAAAACTCAAATACAATAGGCACTGACTCAATTTTCCTTTCAGACATTTTTGAATCTATCACATAAGCAAAATATGCCTCATATCCCTTTTTCATAGAACTCTGAGCTTTCAATATCGATATCACAGCAGGCAATCCATTCAAATCATTAGATTCAACCCGTACAATTTCATTATTCGAACATCTTAAATCTATAGTCTTTCTTTTGCAGTTCACAATAGCATCATGCAAAGACAACCAGTCCATACCCAAAATAATATCGAACTTATCAAATGGCAAAAGCATCAGATCAGCAGGGAAACAGACATCTCTAAACATTAACGGACAGTTATTGCATACTTTATCAACCAAAACACTTTTATTTAAGGGGTTCGAAACTTTTATAGCAAACTCAGTAGACTCTATAGGCAAAGTCTTACTGTATACTAAATTCATGCATATATATGAATGCGTAGAACCAAGATCTATCAATGCAATCACAAAAGTATCATAAAGTGTAAAAGTACCACTATAACATCAGGTGATGAAGCTTCCTCACGAGCTCGGATAGCATACGCTCTAGCAGATGCTCTAGTTTCAGATCTTGCAACAGTATCTCTCGTAGTCCTCTGACTACCACTAACATTTCTTACATTCTTTGAAGGTCTATTTCGCATAGGTGCATTATCAGATCTCAGATTCTGAACAATCTCTGGCTCGACAGACTCAAGACATTCACGGATGAAATGATCAAGTGATCCACATCTGAAGTAAGCTCTGTCGTTTAATCTACAGCTTTCCGGATGCCTTTTTCCACCATGTTTACATTCAGGTCTCTCAATCCGAACATTACCAACACTGGCCACTGAAGTTGCTGGAGTTTTGGAACTCATTTGCGATCTAGCTCGATTTCTATTCGAATATCCCATATTATCTCTTGAACGAATTTGATCATCTCTGAATCTCTTCGAAGCAGACTGAAATGACTTGCTTGGATATCTCTTTTTCATATCTCTAGCTTCAGACTCAACTTTTCTTTTATCTTTCTCGAGTACTTCAGCTTTGCATGCTCGATCAACGAGTACAACAAACTCTTTTATTTCTAAGATCCCGACTAGCAAACGAATATCTTCATTAAGATCGCCTTCAAATCTTTTGCACATTATAGCTTCAGATGATATACACTCTCGGGCATATTGACTTAGTCTCACGAACTCAAGTTCATACTCAGAAACAGTCATTCGGCCCTGTTTAAGTTCCAGAAATTCCTTTCGTTTCTGATCAATGAATCTCTCACTGATATATTTCTTCTGGAACTCGATTGAAAGAAGTCCCATGTAACTTGCTCTTTCGGAACAATGGAAATCAGAGTTTTACACCATTGATAAGTTGCATCTCAGAGCAAAGGTACAACACACTTTATGCATTCTTCCGAGTCATAGACATTTCGTCAAATACTTAGATAGTATTTTCAATCAAGAAATCGGCCTTTTCATCATCATCATCATTAGGAGCCCGAAATTCTTCGACCCCATACTTAAGAATCTTCTCAACCGGAGGCTTATTCCACGGATTTAGATCTACAATCGGAGGAATATCAGATGTCTGAGGGGGATTAACTGGGGGCGGGGGTTGCGAAACAGTCGGGTTATTTCTCATAAATTGAGTGAACCATTCACTCATCATCTGGAAGAAAGCTTTTTCAACTTCTCCCTCTTGACCGCTCGTAGCCGGTCTTGGATCGAGGGCTTTGTCCTTCTTGCGGGAAAGCGCATTACTTTTTATGTCGTCAGCTACGGCTCTTTTGGGATCCATTACTATACGAAAATCACATTTTATATGTCAAGATTCATCACACTATCATATTTCAAACATATGGCATGTATAGCTAGACTCTGACGCGCTACGTTAGTTCAAGAATCGACTAAACCGTAGCTCTGATACCAACCAAATGTAACACCCTTAACCCATAACCGTCACCGGATTAGGGTTAAAGGTATTACCGGACAGATAAAAAACTTTGCTAACATTTCATACATTTCATTCATCAATCATACACATACAATGTCCTTTAAATAGGTCAACAAGACCTTAAACATGCTTATAACCCGGGTCAGGACTAAAATGAAACATATACAGAAGTTCTCAGAAACTTAAAAACTTTTCTCAAATACAGGGGATACACGCCCGTGGAAGTAGGTCGTGTTCTACCCACGACTACTTGACATACCAGTGTGTCCTCCCCGTGGATGATACTGATTTAGCACCACGGCCATCAAGCATGCCCGTGTACCCTGGCCGTGGTCGATCCTGCCAAAACAACACGGCTACCAAGCACCCCCGTGTGCTAAGGCCATGTACTAATAGGCCACATACTAACTTTCTCACACAGCTTTAGGCACGCCAGTGTACTATGGCCGTGTACTCTTAAGCTAGCTATTGACTTTACCCCACGGCCACTAGGCACGCCCGTGTGCCATGGCCATGTAACATTATAGGTCATTTGCAAGACCAAAATGCCACCCACTTGGGTCATACCTACAAGCAACATTTACCATTCCATTTCATGCATATATGACAACCAAAATTATACCAAAATAACCATTCAAACCATTCATTCAATTCCAATTCCAACCATTACAATTCAAGACTAAAACTCATCTCATCACAACCATAATTCATTCAAAACTTACTCAAAAACTTGACCATTTCTTGTGCACCAAACCATACCAAAAATATGCATCATATAACTCATTCATTCAAGCATTTAATCAACTCAAAACTAGCCAAAACCATGGCTAAGTTCACTTCATAAACATATACACATATCTACCCTATGCATGCCATATCTAGCTATATAAATTTTTCAAAGAGTACCAAAAAGAGTATAGTAGTGTGATGACGATTCTTGACGGTCCCGAGCCTTCAGTAGCTTTGACGACTTATAAAACAGAGAAAACAGACACACAGAGTAAGCTTTCCAAAATC
Organism: Gossypium rotundifolium; assembly: GCA_025506655.1. Taxonomy (NCBI): domain Eukaryota; kingdom Viridiplantae; phylum Streptophyta; class Magnoliopsida; order Malvales; family Malvaceae; genus Gossypium; species Gossypium rotundifolium. The sequence continues at coordinate 13,085,532 of CP106730.1, read as the reverse complement.
TTAGTAAGTCAATATACAAACAAACTTAGCATAGATTGCATATTATGCAAGTAGATATATTGGCACATCCCAAACACTTAGCATACTATCACAAATGTGCTTTGGTTCATATACTTGTGACCACATTTTCCATATTCACAATTCAAAAATAATATGTATACATAGCTCTTTCATAATCATTCTTGCATCTCATTGACCTTCTCATAATCATACTTTTCTCCAAATCAAAGTCATATAGGTACTTACCTTTTATACACACTTAATGTACATTCAACGTACCTGAAATGAACATTCGTCACTTATTTGATCATAGCTCAGATTTACAATTCGTATCACAGACTTGCCCGTTGAACCTTTAAGAATCTAGTAGGATGCTCAAAAAGATCGGAATAGTCATACAATGTCACCGTCCCAGACGAGGTCTTACATGCACTCGGATATCGATGCCACTGTCCCGACAGGGTCTTATACAAATCAATATAATGCCGATGTCCCAGACATGGTCTTACACGTAAAGCTCATATCGATGCCAACGTCCCAAACGTGGTCTTACTTGTAAAGCTCGTATCGATGCCAACGTCCCATACGTGGTCTTATACGAAACCTCAAATCAACGCTAACGTCCCTGACATGGTCTTACATGATAAAACAGAATAGATACCTATGTCATGACATAGCTAATCCTATCTATTCCTAGGTTCGTACTGGATTTCTCGGACATTGTCGCTATATCGACCTTATCTCGTAATTCATATGCACAACCTCTCATAAATATTCATTATCATTATTAGTCATATGGGCATTTACAATTTCATACAAGTACGTTTATTTGCATAGTGACTTACCTCGGATTCGGTTTAACTGAATGAAAATGGCTACTCTGTTACTTTCGCTTTCCCACGTTCTAAGCTATTTTCCTCGATTCTTGATCTAAACATATTCAGAATTAACCTTTTTATTCACTAATTCATTAATTCAATCCAAGGACACACATTTAGGGCTATTTGCAAATTAATCCTCATACTTGCACAATTTATCAATTTAGTCTATTTTTTTCAAAACATCAAATATACAAAATTTGTTCACACACATGCATAGACGAATCTCCCTAGGGACCATACAATTCTATATTTTCCATCAAATTTTCAATTTAGTCCTTCAAATTACTATTTTCTCAATTTAGCCCTAATTAGCTAAATTCATCAAAAGTTCAAGAACAAAGTATGTTCATCTAGCTCAAATCTTTCATTTAACACCATAAATCATCACAAAGCTCAACATATCATCAATGGCATATTACACAAACATCATTAATTCACAAAATTGAAACATGGGTTTTGTAGCTCTAAAAGCAACGATTGCAAAAACGTAGAAATTATCAAAAACTGATCACAAACTAACCTTGAATCAAACCAAAATCATGGTCAAATGTTTTCTTGTTTTTTTCTTTTCTTTCTTTTATGAATTCGGCGAGGAGATGATAAGAATAAGGCCACTTACACATGTTTTCTTTTTATTATAATAATATAACTTATAAAATAAATATAATATAAATTTAACTTATAAAATAACATATAAAGGCATAATATATATACATGTTTCCATCCACTAACCATGTTTTTGGCTTATTTTCCACATGAGTCCTTACTCTTAAAAAGACATAACAAATAAGCACCCTTTCATAAAACATGCACATTTAATGCAATTCAATCCTTTATTCAAATTAAGCTCACAGACAAATAAATTAACTTACAAAACTTTAGCACATGCATAATCACTTATCAGAGACACAGAAAATACTATTAAAATATTATACGAACTTAAATTTGTGGTCCCGAAACCACTTTTTTGACTAGGGTATAAATCGAACTGTGACAGAACATCTCTATACAGTTTGCTAACCTGAACCGATTGCCCCAATGGACTAAGTACAATCACCTCACTAGAAGTACTCTCAACCAAAATCCCCAAGTTTTCAGACACACTACTAGCTACATAGGAATGTGTGGAACCTATGTCTATCAAAGCGAGTAAGGCACTTCATAAATAAAGAATGTACTGGTATTGACGTCTGGAGCGTCTCTGTCCTCTCAAGGATGAGCAGCATAAACAAGAGCAGGCTGCCTCACTTCAGTCTCTCCAACACCTCTATCGGTGCTCTCTGTTTACGGCCCATACCGTTACTATCTCCAACCTATCCTCAGCCCCTCGGTGGCTGCTGAACTACCCTCTGTGGCTGTGCAGTACCAGAACCTAGAGCTTACACCTAATCGGCCCTCAGCAGACACTCTCGAATGCGGTGCTCAAACGACCCACACCTCAGACACGCCTCAGTCCTCCTCCAACGCTCGTCCTGATGGTGTCTACCATAATCTGCACACAACTGTAATCTAGTAGGAGCAACAGGGGGCATAGCTCTAACTGGCCCATCAGTCTTGGTCTTTTTCTTAGGCCTTTATACCGAACTCGAAGGCTCTGAATCCCTCCTATTTTTACCCCTCTCACGATCTCTGTTTTGGTGTCGACGCGCTTAACCTCTTCGGCGATCTCCACCTTCTCTACCAGAACTGAGAACTCTCACTCCCTTTGTGAAGCTATCAGTGCCCTCGGATTATTCCTAAGGCCATCCTTAAAACAGACATATCTCTCATACTCATGCCACCATGCCTCGGGCATAGCGGCTCAGCCTTTGAAATTCAACCTCATACTCACCCAGATCGATCTCCCTAAGTGAGATTCATGAACTCACGCCTATGAGCATCAATGTAACTAGCTCCCACATGCTAACTCTAGAATGAAGTCTTAAAGAACTCCCAAGTTAGACGGTCAGGCTGAGTACCCTCCTTAACAGTCAGCCACCATTGATAAGCCTCATCGCGAAGCAAGGAGACCGCACCCTTCAATTTCAGCTCGAGGGTGTAGTCTAGATCGTACATAATCCTCTACGTGGCCTCTAACCAATACTCAGCCACATTAGGGGTGACTCTTGTGACACCCCTAAAAGTTTACCTCTATTAGACAGAAGTTGTTTCGTAACCGACCCTCGACCATCAGATCCAGTGACCCTCTCCAGTATCTTTCGCATGGCTTGGGACAGTGCGTCGTCCCTAGGCGATCAACTTTGAGACCCAATCTTAGTAGCAAGTGCCATGGGTGTCTAAATCGTATCCAGATTGGCATACTACCCAGAGATGAGAACTCAGCTTGAGCCCCTCTATGGCCTTTACCTCGACCTGTAGTACGTCTATGGATACCTCATGCGCTTGATAAACCATAATATGAACATATTTTAATCTCACATTTAGTATGTTTTTGGATGATTTATCCCTTCAATTATGGAAGTGCTCCTAATCCCTTATTTTCATGTTTTATACTCAGGAGAGAACCGGAGGATGAAAAGAATGAGAAATAGGCCAAAAATAGAGAAAATAGGCTAAGTACAAATTACACACGGCCTATCCCCTAAAATACATGGACAGTGCCTCTTTCACAAGTTCGACCACGGCCTAGCCTCGACTTACACGGGCGCGTGCCATGGGCGTGTCCCTGTCGCAACAAAGAAGAGTTTCATTTGGAATAGGGTATTTAGAGGCAAAGAAAGCCATTCTAAAAGCCTATATAAACACCCTAGAGGCCAATCTTAAAGGTAGCATTTAGCAGGGCATTTAGCTAGAACAAGGAGCTAAGCCAGAGGGGTCAAATTGTGAGATTCACTCGAAGAAAGCCAGTTGATTCATCTCAAGAAGCCGAAATTATACTCAAGACTAAGGATCTCTCCTTCAATTCCTTTAGGGGGTTTTAGGGTTTTCTTATGTTTTGTTTTATATTTTCTTCTGAGATGGTTTCTTTTATAATTATGAGCTAAACCTCTCAGATACCTGAGAAGGATGAAACCTAAGACGGATCTTGTTATTATTATTTGAGTTGTATGATAAATACTTAATTTGTTCTTAAATATGTTTTCTTAATTCTTGTTTTGGTATTTTCGAAATATTGATTCAAGTACTGATGTGCTTAGGTGGTGGAGCAAAAGTCCCTACCTAAGAGTAGATCTAGCATAGTTAAGCGAAATTGATCGCAACCCTAAAAATAAGATGATGTAAATCTATCGGATTAGGGTCAAACCTAATATGGGAGTCCATAGATCGAGTTAATGCAATCTTAAGGGTTTTAATTAGAAAGAAATTTCAATTAATCAACCTAGGGTTAGATGTTAGTAGCCTCGAAAGAGGTATTAATATAAATTAGGGAATCCTACGGATCAAGTCAAGTGAATAAATCGTCTGGTTTAGAGTTAAATAACAAGTGAAGTCTAGGTGGATTCATCCTCGAGTATTATCTTAATCAATTGGTTTTCTCACAAGTATTTCTCCAATTCATTCTATTCTTCTTTGCATCTTTAGCTTAGTAGTTAGTTAATTTTAGATTTGATAACAATTCCCTTAATTATTAGGTTAAATAATAGAAAGAAAGTTAGTATTAGTACTTTTAGTTCCTTTGGGTTTGACAATCCGGTCTTGCCACTAAACTATACTACTGTTCAATAGGTGTGCTTGCCTCTATCATTGTCTTAGTTAGTTTCCAGGTTTGATCATTCTTTTTATAAATTTTTAAGACTCTGACACACGATCAGTGCTCATGTCTATTTGGATTTATTTGTATTACGAATTTTATGAATCAGTTACAGTTTCAGTATTTATTAACAGATGTTTTACGTAAAGCAGTGTCATAAATTTAGAGTTTGTTTTCTAAGTACAATCTCTTTCAGTTTCAGTTTCACTACAGTTCAGTATACACTAACTAGAGTGTTTCAGAATAGGCTATCTATCATAACAGTTTATCAAAATACTTACAAGATCGGCGCCGGAGACTCGGTGTACCATATTCTCAGTCAAATCATTTCAAATCAATTAAAAATCAGTTCTTTAAAAACCAAGTTTTAAAACCCAAAATCCACAGTCGAGTTTTGCAATCTAGCTCTGATACCACTAAATGTAACACCCTAAACCCGACCATAATGTCTAGGCCGGGTTTGGGGTGTTACAGTATGCATATGTATAAACAATTTATGATGTCATTTAAATTATTGAACGATATACTGTTTAAATGTTTCTAATTGTACAGTAATGCTCTGTAACCCTAATCTAGCAGCAAAGACGGGTTAGGAGTGTTACAGTTTGAATGTGCATAACATTATGAGTGACATTATTTTGCAGATTAAAAGAGTAAAGACCATCAAATAAAACATCATTCCCAACAAGTTTATATTTATAAAATAAACTAAACCCAGTGTTTGAAAAACTAAAACAATACCCAAAGGGTGCAAGTCTTGAAATAGAAACTAAATTTCTAGAATAACTGAGAACATAAAAAGTCTCTTCTAAAATTAAAACAAAACCACTCATAAGTAATAATTCACATGTTCCAATTGCTTCCACGTGCGACTCCATCTTATTTCCTAAATAGATGTGTCGCTCAGCTCCCATTGGTTCCCTCAGGTTTCTTACTCCCTATAAGAAATTTGAGACATGGATTGTAGAACCAAAACCAATCCACTGTGTGTTATAACTAACATTAACCATATTTGAATCAAATTAAACAAGTGAGATTGAATTACCTTTCTTTTCAAGTCAACTCTTAAACTTGACATAATCCTTTTTTAAATGCCTTTTCTTTTTACAAAAAAAAAACATAGACTCTTTCTTTATGTCAATTTGGGGTTTCATTTTGGCCTTCCCCTTTTTCTTAACTTGGACCATCTTATTTCCCTCAGCAATCGTAAGTGCACTCTCTCCCATCTCCAGTATGAGTCTAGCCTCTTTCTGATCACATATGGTCAAAAGCTTATCGATAGTCCACTTATCCTTGTGTGTTATAAGAGATCTTAAATGACCCATACTGAGGTGGAAGAGTGTTCAATATAAAGTGCACCAGGAAAGATTCAGACCTTTCAACCTCAAGTGCTCTCAGTTGAGTTGTTAAATCTATCATCTTGTTGATGTGATCACATACACCTTCCACAGTAATGAGCTTTACTAATGTGAACTTCATGATTAAGGTGTTGGCCAATGACTTTTAGAAGTTTTGAAATTTTTTTCAATAGTCGTTAATAAATCTTGGACATTCTCATAATGCTCAACTGAGCCACTAACATCAACAAGAACCTTACTCTTTATGAACATGATACTTAAGCAATTAGATCGGTCTCATTTTTCATACACAGCAAGGTCATCTTGAGTGCTAGTTTTAGTAATATGTGGCTTAGATTTCCTTATAGCATAGTCAATATCTAAACACCCCAATTGGAGAAGAACACTCTCCTTCCAAAACTTAAAGATATCACTAGTTAATTCAGGGATATCTACTTTATTATCAAATATATTCACAGGTTGTAAAACTGCAAAATGAATGAACATACATGCTTAACAAAAATTTAAGGCAAATAATCATAATTTACCAATGCAAATTATGTAAATAATGAATCTAGTGTCGTAAAAATTGCCTGGGGCTAAATTTTTAATTCAATTAGATCCATTTTATGATAGAATTATTTACTATCCTTTTTTATAAAAATTATTAAATTCATTTTCATAACTCTTGTGGGTAACTATGAAAAGTCATTTAATAATTTTATCTTAATAAATTATATAATGGGGTTTAATACCTATGCTTTTTGTATGTAATTTTAACTTTAATAATTTTATTTAACTAAAGATGTTGTGGCTAGTCTTTAACTAAATAAAATTTTGAAAATCACTTAGCTAGATTAATCCTTAAACCTTATTCAAGATTTTTGTTAAGTCGCGACATCTAATGTCTATAATCCTTATGAAATCCTTACTACAATAAATAATTTCATTTAATTAAAGTTGTTGTGGCTAATTCTCTAATTAAATAAAATTATTTGGATCCCTAGAAATATAATCTAAAGTTTTATTACTAAATACATTATCCAATAAGTCTAAAACTTTTATGCACCTAAAATGTATGTAACTAATAACAAAAATTTCTAATTTTTTTACTAAATTATTTATAATATATTTAATTTTAGAAATTTCACTTTAACAAAATCTAATGATTTTGCACAAAAGTTTGCAATAAAAATTCTCAAAAATTTTAAAATTAATAAATCAAAGAAACATGACCTCGTTATTTTGAAAATTTTACAAACTTTTAAAACTAGATAAAGGCAAATGACAAATCATGCTCTGATACCAAATGTTAGCATAAATAACGATTTGTAGTATAATACAATGGAAAAGATCAAACATAAATATCTCTAACCATT
>CP106730.1:12973739-13078144 GCA_025506655.1 Gossypium rotundifolium | reverse complement strand
GAAATCATACATATATATGCAAATGACATGATTCAGACTCATCTCTATTTCAGATACATATAACAGATACAGATATGCAGATCAGATCAACAGAATCCTACCCCCCATCCTCTACACACCAACTCCCACCATCCCATCACACCATGTGGGGTTAAAAACACCTACCCATCCCTACACACCGTATTGTGCTATTACGACACATGTCAGATAATATGCAGTCAAGCTGCCAGAAGATAGGCAAGGGTCGCTTTTCAGAACACTTCCTCCATATATACAATCTCACCCCAAAAATAGATACAGAAGCAAATATAGAAATAACAGATTAAATGCTCAACATGCTTATATGGAGATAACTGACATACTTAAACAATACAACCAGACATACATTAGTATCCTACTCAAATCAATCTATCAAAATATCATAGCATTTAATATAGGGTTTGGTTAGCCCTTACCGACCCTATGATAGGTCCACAGTCAATCGAAACGACCCGTGCGACCCTAGGAAAAATTTCAAAATATGGGCCCACATACCCATGTGTCATGCCCATGTGGGCTCACACGCCCGTGTGGCTCACACGCTCATATTGACCTTGCCTGTGTGGCCCACATGGCCTAGCCCAAAATCTACAACCGTGTGACATGGCCATGTGGATCCACGCACCCGTGTGGCCCACACGCCTAATCTGGCCTAACCTGTGTGGCCATTCGGCCATGCCTTCGTTGACCACACGGTCGTGTCCCACATAAGACCAACCACACAGTGACCACATGTCCGTGTGGCGTCGACAGAACAGTTTTTCGACTTTTGTCGAAGTTCAATTTTCTGCGTTTTGCACACACTGCTTTGCTTTTGATGCTCAAGCAACCACGAACCTCCTAACCTAAGAATCAACATACCAACGCTCAAAATCAATCTTAAAACATGATTAAATTGGAAACTCAAAATTGACAATAATTCAATCAAGTCAGTAACACCTCAATTAGGGGTTATTTGTAAATTAAATAAATTCCATATGGGCTTCAAGAAATAAATAAATATAATTTTATTTGACATGTTTAAGGGTCTAAAATAACCCGAGCTAGGCTGACCAAGATTAAAAATTTCTTTTAAGTGTGTACAAGGAAGGAGTTAGGTAAAGATAGGGCTTAAATAAAATTTAGGAGAAATTTGACACAAGATTGTTATTGGCGTGTTGGCTTGGTGAATTAAGGGCTTGCAAGGGAGGTCTTGGGTTCGAATCTTGGAAAGGGAGAATTCATTTTGTTTCTATTTTGGGGCGAAGAGAAGGGCCAGGAAGGAAGGTCTTAAGATTAAATAATGGGGTTGTATGGCATGAAAGTCGGGTGGTGGAGTGGCTTGGGCGCCACTTAAAAGACCTTGGTGCATGATCTCGGGTTCAAACGCAAGAGACGAAAGAGTGATATTTTGGGCTTTTTATGTTATAAGGAAAGGGCCAAGAGGAAGGGTTATAAATAAATGCGAAAGAGATTTGACAAGAAAGTCAAGTGAGGAGTAGTGGCCAGGCGTGTTAGAGAAGGGTCATTACATACAGTCACGGGTTCAAGTCCAACAAGCAGCAAATGTGTTTTTTTTCCTTTCTTTCTCATATTTTTGCTGCTGGCGTGTGGGGGAAAGAAGTGGCTGCACTTTGGACTCCCAAATTTGGCTGAAAGAGGTAAGTTTGGTATTTTATTTTCATTCAATTTGTTTAAACAAGGATAGGAGATAAAGTGCTATTATCTTAGGTGATAATTAATAGTTTAATTATCAGCATAGAGGAGAATTTGGCAGCATTAGGACTCTTTGGGAGCTATTTTGTACAAAAATAGAGCAAAGAAAATTTCCAGAACTATTTACTTTTTCTTTTCCCTTTACTATCGCCGAAATTCCCTAGGAATTCTTCAAAAATTCCAGCTTTCTCTTCTTTTATTTAGCCAAAACCACCTTTGATCTCTCCTACTAATTCTCCTTTTCTTTCTTCCACCATTGGCGAATAATCCACCACTTTGTCGCCAAATTTCCTCTCTTGTTATTGATAAAATTCCAGATCTTTTCCTACTTGTTCTTCCTCTTTTTCACATAAGTCGAACCTTGTTTATTATTTTAATCAACAATAGTCGAATTCTCTTCTCCCTACTTTGAGAAGTCTTGGCGAATATCAAAGCAAGGGTGTTCTCTCTTTCTTTTTCTTCAATCGGCTTGGCAAGGTGGTAAGGATCTATTTTTATTTTGGTATTTAATTAGTGTTCAAAGTCAAGGCTACTAATTTTGGATAAGTGCCGATTGTAGGAAGTGAAACCGATTCACACTTAGAGTGTGTTGGCTAGTGTTCAAAAGCATTTGGGGCAAGGAAGGCTAGTGGGGCGATTGACTTTTCGGGACTTAGAATTATTGTTTTGGTGATGTGTGTACATACACACTTTATGATTGATTAATCGTGCTAAATATTGTGTGTGCTAAATCTAATTTATGTAGCTTTGGATTTGATACCGTAAAATGATAAGCGATGGTTCTGTAAGTCTCGTCAATATGAGTTACTATTTGATGCTTTTGGGAAGCATGGCATATTTGGTATATGTGATTTAATTATATGTTGACATGTAATCCGTTGTATATCATGGATTGATGTGGGATATATGAGTGGAGGGGGAATTGATTTTCGTGTCGACGGACACCAGTAGTTTGGTACCACATTGTGACTACGGTCACCAGAGGTTTGGCACCTCCAGAGGTTTGGCACCTCATAGCGTCTCGTCCCAATGGCTTAGCACCACAGTGGGTTGGCCCCATAGACGATATTAAGGGATTGACGCCAGTGATTTGGTATCACACGATGGGTTGGCCCCATCAATCGATTTGTGTCTACGGACACCAGAGGTTTGGCACCTCCAGTGATTTGGTATCACAATTGTGACTTTAAGTCACCAGTGGTTTGACACCACCAGTGGTTTGGTACCACACAGGGTAGAGAAAGGCGTTTGGATGGCTAGGTTGGGAGCATGACTTAATGCATGTTAATTTGTTATAATTGGGTATTATGTTGCATTTAACCGGGAAAAGGGTTACACTCGAGTCTTGGTGACTCACCTTTTCCTTTAATATTTTCAGGTGACACGAGATAGCGGATGAGGAGCCGGATGAACTCGAGGTGGCCATGCGGTGGAAATTGAATTTTACTTTGAAGTATTTTATTTTAGTTTTATTCTATTTGCTTTTATTTAATTAAATTGTAATAAGGCCTCCTAAGTCTATTTTTTTTATATTTATTTTCATGATTGACTAACTATTTAAATTACATTACAACTATAAGATGATTCCACAAGTTCCTTAAAAATCAAACGAAAAATATTTTATTGTGCCAACGGTACATTAAAATCAGAATAATTCGACTTAATAATTCTTCATACAAATTCCATGGTTTTAAAATAAAACAAAATCTTTTGCCTTAAATTTTAAATCGGCTAACAATTATTTTCAAAATGTTTTCTCTGTGACATACCGAATTTGGCCATAACGTTTGGTCCGGGTTTGGGGTGTTACACAAGCGTTCATTGCTTACCCCAACACTCTGAACAATTGACTACAAATGCAAGAGTAGAGTCACGATCTTCTCGATTCGTTGCTGCCAAAACAACAGTATAATCGCAATAAACGTTTTGGAAAACACAAGTTCTAGAATAACATAGCCTCACTTACCAGAACCGTGCGACAAATACTGAAATAATAAGAACAAAGGTACGATAGTAGACAAAAAGGAAACAGAATCGAATGAGAGAATAGGAAAAAGAAAACGACAAGGAAGTAGGGTACTAATATCAGTTGATTTTAGAGAAAAGAGAAACTAATTGAAAATTTGAAAAAAAAATAAAAACAAATATATGACACATATCCCTTGATTTTCTCCCACTAACCCACTATCTCAACCTCCTCAAACTTTCAGTTCAACCGAGACTCTACAACAAGTCAATTGAGCAAAAATTAATACTCATGCTCATGCAAGGATTTGAACACAGGACCTCCAACATATTAACCCCCTTACCACTCGAACCAATAGGCTCATTCTAATATAGATCAACAAACAATTTTATATAAGCCCACTCAACAAGAGTAAGGCTTGGATCAAAAATAACAAAATTTGCTAACATGGGGTTTGAACCCAAAACCTCTCACACACACCAAAATACTTAACCACTAAAGCAGATACACATTTATGTCAAATATTTATAGAAACAGAAACAAATTTATCAGGGAGCTACAGAATATGAAAGTATCAGGGACGGATGGAGAGGGATGGTGGGGGGAATGGTAATTTTTTTAATATAAATATTAATATAAAATTATTTTTAATGGGATATGAGGTGGCTCAATCTTATTAGCTGAAATTTTTTTAACGACACTAACAGTAAGTACCAACTTTAATAACTAAATCTACGTTTAGGTACCTAAATTGACCAAAAAATAGTTTAGCTACCTAACTCGAACAAATCCAATAATTTAGCTACCTCATGTTCTATTAAGCCTATAATCTATTAAGCCTATAATTTATAAGCTTAAATCACAAAATGGTACCTAAATAACTTTTTCTCAAGTTATCACTTTCTTTTTTTTGGTCACAAATGATATTTAAACTATTCTCCATTACTCAAAGCAGTACTTAAACTATTCTTCATTATCTAAATTGTCTCATTCGTTAGAAAAATCACTTGACAAATATTTTTGTGACACATAATACTTTTAAGTTAAAATTAAATTAAAAGAATTAAATTAAATTAAATTATAATGTTGTAACCATTTTTTTGAATAAAACAGGCAGCGACGCGGTCCACTCGGGTTTTGAAAATGAAAAAGAAGGGAGTCGCCACCAACCTTTTTTGATGAGGTGTGATCGGACCACCTCGTAAAATAGTTGTTTTAATAAAGCAGATTCAATTTATCAAAACAACGATTTTGGTCTACGAAATCCGTAAAACGAGTTCGAGTCGATTCACGCACAAGGAAGGGTTAGCACCTCGTCGCCCAAAATTGGTACCAAATTGATTGATCGATGTCCTAATGTTGAAAACTTTGAAATGATTCAAAATAGATACTTTTGATTTCTAAAACTTGAAGGGATTGAAAGGGCGTTAAGACTTTCTTATTTTCAAGAGATAAAGCATCATGTCCAAGAAGTTAATACGCAATACTTTAGATTCGAAACTAAGCTCGCCTTTTAAAACTTGGTTTTATATTTAAAGAGGATCTCCCGTCATTTGTCCAACGAGAAATCAGAACCCAGTAAGTTAGGGCTCGTTTTCTCGAAGGTCCAAATTAGGAATATTGCCCCTATATTAAAAAAACTTATTCGAAATATCTAGATGTTGAGTCCAGATAAGTTAAGGCGACATTTGAATTTCTGGATTAAGTGTTTTGTTTAAATTTTGAATTGCGATTTTAAAAGGGACATCCGTTGTTTAGCTTAAACGAGAAAAATCAGAACCCAATAAGTTAGGGCTCGATTCACTCGAATTGCTAATACGGAATGTCAATTGCTATAAAAGCGAGATATCGGGAAGGATAATTCTGACGAAAAGAAAACAATAATAATATGCTAACAATATAATGGTAATGATAATAATAATAGTAATAATAATAATGATAATGAAAATAGAATAGTAGTAGTGTAGTAATAATAAAATAAAGATAATAAAAGATGTTAAAAATAATAACAATAACAAAATAATGACAAACATAAAGTGATGACGATGATTATAATAATAATATTAAAAATAAAATAATGATAATAATGAAAATAATAACAATGTGTTAATTTAAATATTAACAATGATAATAATAATAACTTAAATAGAAAATAACAACATATTAAGAAAAATAATGAATAGTAATAATAAAAATAGATAATAATAAATAAAAATAATACCGGATGCAATGTAATAATAATATTAAAACAATTACTTAAATAATAAAATAGGTGAAAATAGCCAAAAGGATGAAACTTGAATTAAAACAAAGTATCGGAGTAGATTTGAAAATAAAAGAGAGGAAGGTCCTTATTGTAATGCACTAAAAGGTCGAGGGACTAAAGCGAAAAATAACCCCTAACCCCTCCCTTCAAAACGCACAGCATGGAAAGGACCAAAATGAAATCCGAATAAAAGTTCGAGGTCAAAATTGAAAACGTAGAAAGCTTGATTACGAATTGATAAAAAAGCAAAAGGATCAATACAGCAATAAACCCCAAAAGCAAAAACACGTGGATCCTCTGGCGGGTTGGGTCACAAGACGTGGATCTGGTTAAAACGACGTCGTTTTGGGTGTTAATGGCCATCCCCAAAACGACGTCATTTTGAGGGGCCATTTAAGGCCCAAAAATAAAAAAAAAAATCATTTCTCCTGCTTGTTAAAAAAAATTTCTAATCTCTCTTTTTTTTTCTCTGCAGGCTCAGTGTCTCCGGTGGGATTCTGTCCGTTTGTCGTCGCGGCTCGTCATTTGTGCCGCGTGCTGCACTGCCAGTTGAGCCCCAAAAGGTAAAGTTCTATTTTTTTCTCTTTTTTTTAATATATAGATATATGCCGAAAAGAAGAAAAAAAAGGAAAAGAAAAAAAGCATTTCAAAAATAAGAAAAAAGAAATCACCTTTATTCTTCGATTTTGATTCTAGTTTTTTCTTTCAGAGTTTAATCTTTGTTTTTGCGTTTGTATTTAATCACTTGATTGTTTGTGAATCTGAAATATCTCTCTTTTTTTGTATTCAAAAATCAATCCCCCCTTTACATTGTTTCTTCTTTGGTTTTTATAACCGAGATTGAAGAAAGAAGAAATAAAAAATACAATCGATATTTCTCCTGCTATTGCTGTCTATTTTCTTTTGTTTGCAGGTTATGGGGAGCAAGTGGTGATGGGACGGTGGTCGGTGGCTGCAGAGGCTGACATGGGCGGTGGAGGCAGAAGACCCTAGGTGCGGCGCACTTAGGGTTTATTGTTTTCTGTTTTTCATTTGGGTGTTGGGCTAGGGTTTTGTTTTAGAAATTGGGCTTGTAAAGTGGGCTTGTTTAATGGGTTGTAAAAATGGGCCCCAGGAAATTTGGGCCTTCTACAGCTGCCCCTCTTTGCTTATTGTCGTGCAACGGGAATAGAACAAAGACATAAAGAAGGACCAAATTTGCCGGTCTTGCTGAACTTTAACTTCTTTGGTGCTCTTTTCTTCAGGTAGCCTCATTCCGGTCCACCGCATCTTGTTGCTTTGATCCACTTTACTGCAACCTTGAAAGATGAAGTTTGTAGTTGTAATTGATTTAGTCTTACCTACTATAACTTCAGAGGTATAGGATTCGTTATTTTAATCCGCTTCACTGCAACTTCAGGGAGATAGGATTAACTGTCTTCAGTCTACTCCACTGCAACCTTAGGGAGATAAGACTTGTTTTGATCTGCTCTACTGCAACTTTAGATAGATAAGATATGTTTATTTATAGCTTCCATTTGTCCCACTACAACTTCAGGGAAATAAGATTCGCTATTTTAGTTTGCTCGGCTATGACTTCAAGGGGATAAGACTTGCAACTTCAACCCGTTCCACTACAACTTCAGAGAGATAAGGTTTGTTTTGAATCTGCTCTTGCAACTTCAAGGAGACAAGATCTACCATATTCAATCTGCTTCCTATAACATCAAGAACGCCAAATCTGTTATTTTCAATCTGCTCCCTGTAACATCAGGAATGCCAGACACTCTATCTTCGAACTGTTCCACTGCAAATTCAGGGAGATAAGATCTATGTCTTCGATCTGCTTCCTGCAACTTCAGGAATGTCAAATCTGCTACACTCAATCTGATCCCTACAAACTCAAGGACCACTAGACTATGTCTTTGATCTACTTCCTGCAACTTCAGGAAGGCCAAATCGCTATCTTCAATCCGATCCCTACAAACTCAAGGACCACCAAACCGATATCTTCAATCGCTCGCAACTTCGGGAAGGTCAAATCTGCTATCTTCAATCCGATCCTCGCAAACTCAAGGACCACCAACCGATATCTTCGATCCGCCTCAGAACTTCGGAAGGTCAAATCTGCTATCTTCAATCGATCCTGGAAACTCAAGGACCGCCAGACCGATATCTTCGATCCGCTTCTCGCAACTTCGGGAAGGTCAAATCGCTATCTTCAATCGATCCTCAGAACCTCAAGGACCACCGACCGATATCTTCGACCTGCTTCCTGCAACTTCAGGAAGGTCAAATCTGTCATTCCCTCATCTGTTCCTATAGTGTCCTTTTAAGGACATAACCTGCAGAATGAGTAAATGCTCATGCCTAATGATTAGGATGCCATGCTTAGAATGATTCAAAATGTTATGAGTATGATTCTTATTCAAGGTGTTATCACTCATTTATCTGTCAAGGTTTTATCTTCGTTTCCCTTACAGTAACCGTTTTCGCATGAATGACTTGCCCCTGTAGAAATTTTAAAGCCCATTTTAGGCCTTAAAACACGGGCCTGCATTGACTTCTAGTTGTCTTCCTCGGGAGTCACAACTTCTACTCGAAGAATACCCGACTTGGCTCATTTTGGATTCGTTCCTCAGTAATTTAGGGTTTTTGAATCTTTCCTTATCAAAAATTAGCCTGTCATACCTTTTCTAAGTGACCAAGTAACATTATTCACCCTGCCATAATTACCGAATCGGGCGAGAAACTTTGAAGAAATGGACTCCATTAAGACCCCCTTTCTCCAATGTCTTTATCCTGTGTTCGTGGAAATTCTAAACAATTGTCCTGTTTCAGTTTTCTGTTTTATCTAGAGATTTCCAAAGTAATATGTGGAACTTTCCTTTGTGAAATTGTTAGTTCATCAATTATTGTTTCAATGCAGCATGTTAATGATGGGTAACAGTAGGTCAATTTCAAAGAGAGTTAAAATGAATTATCTATGAAACAAAAGAAAATTGACTAGGGACATATCCCTTTTTACGGAGAAACGAACTCAAAATAGTAAAATGAACAACATGGATCGACGCCTAGACATCGCCAATTGGGCTTTATATACAAACTTCAAGAAGACCGCTTGAGCTGTCATGTGTTTAGAAGACTCAAAATGTTTTGTCGATGTCTGATATGCAACGTGCTTCCTCTTCATTGATTCTAGCCATCGCAAGATCGTGGACGTGTCTATTCAAAACTCGAGCCGCCTTTTGAGTTTTCAACTCAAAAGCCCTTTGGTCCCAAGGTGCCCTTTTGCGGGTTTTCACCTTGGCCTCTCCATTTTTTTTTTTAAAGTCTCAAAGTGCCCTTTGCGGGTTTTCACCTTGGCCTCTTCCCTTTCAAGCAAAGTATTTTTTAATCGAATCGAGTTCACGGATTAGGCAAGCTTTTCCCGTCCATCTCATCGTAATCAGCACCTCCCAGAAAGCTTTCTTTACCACATACATCCTTCCCGCCGGCATCCATTTTCCTCTGTAATCCTTTTGTATGGGAAGGATCTTTTTCAAGACGAGGTCCCCTCGTGGAATTCCTTGGCGAACCTTTTTTGTAAGCTCGTATCATTCGCTTTTGGCACATCTGACCGTGACGGATAGCCCTCAATCTCTCTTCTTCAATTAAGTTCAACTGATCATATCGAGCCTGGATCCATTTAGCTTCATCCAGCTTCACTTCTGACAATACTCGAAGAGAAGGTATTTCTGCTTCAATAGGTAGAACTGCCTCCATCCCATAGACCAATGAGAAAGGCGTTGCCCCAGTAGAGGTTCAGACAGACGTTCAATAAGCATAGAGCGCGAACGGTAATTTTTCATGTCAATCCTTGTAAGTCTCGGTCATCTTCCCCACTATCTTTTTGATGTTTTTATTGGCCGCTTCCACTACCCCATTCATTTTTGGGCGATACGGAGACGAATTCTGGTGTTTAATGTTGAATTAGAAGCAAACTCCCGCTATCGTACTGTTGTTTAGGTTCAATGTGTTGTCTGATATGATCCTCTCAAGCATTCCATATCGACAAATGATTTCTTTCTTCAAGAACTGACTGACCGCTGACTTAGTGATGTTAGCACATGAGGCGGCCTCTACCCACTTGGTGAAGTAGTCGATAACCACAAAGATGAACCGATGCCCATTTGAAGCTTTCGGTGCGATTGGTCCAATGACATCCATGCCCCACATAGAAAATGGCCATGGGGAAGTCATAACGTGTAAAGGTGACGGAGGCACATGAATCTTGTCTCCATAAATCTGGCATTTATGACATTTTTTGGCATAGTTGATGCAGTCTCCTTCCATGGTGGACCAATAATATCCAAACTTCATTATTTGTCTGGCCATTGTGAAACCATTGGCGTGAGTTCCACAGGTGCCTTCATGGACTTCTTCTAGGATTAACTTAGCTTCGGCGGCATCCACACATCTCAGCAGCACTTGATCTTTCCTTTTCTTGTATAAGACCTCTCCATCTAGGACGTATTCACAAGCTAGTCTTCTCAACGCCCTTTTATCGTTCTCGGTTGCTTGGTCCGCACTCACGATTTTTCACGCATCGCAAGATATCGTGGTACCATGGTAGGCCGCTTTCTCTTCTTCCTCAATATTGTAGCAATGGGTCGGGTCCCGATGAATGCTCATTCGTATAGGCTTCATATCCTCATTTTCGCTTATTCGTGCAATGGAGGCTAAGGTAGCGAGCATCGACCATCCGGTTTTCGTCTCTAGGTAAATAATGTAAAGTGACGTCGTCAAACTCTCGATCAAATCTTGGGCCAATCTTTTGTAGATGGCCGCTTTGGATCCTGGTTCCCCATTCCCCTTTAAGTTGATATATTACGAGGGCAGAATCTCCATACACTTTCAATACTCTGATTTTGTATTCGATAGCGGCACGGAGACCCATGATGCAAGCTTCATATCCAGCCATATTATTAGTGCAATCGAAATCCAGTTTGCAAGCAAATAGGTAATGGTCTCCTTTTGGGGATATCAAAACTGCCCCAATTCTATTGCCTACAGCATTTGATGCTCCGTCAAAATTCAGCTTCCAAGGATGATCTTCTGAGGCACCCTCTCCAGTGTTTGCCATATACATCAAATCTTCGTTAGAAAATCAAAGTCTAAAGGCTCGTAATCTTCAAGGGCTCTACTGGCTAAAAAGTCCGCTATTGTACTCCCTTTTACTGCATTTTGGTTCACATAGACTATGTCGAATTCAGAAAGCAGAATCTGCCATCTGGCCATCCTTCCGTTCAAAGCGGTAAACTCCATCATATATTTTAGAGGATCTAGCTTTGAGATGAGCTATGTCGTATGATACAACATATACTGCCTTAATCTTCGAGTTGTCCAAATCAAGGCACAACATAGTTTCTTGATTGGCGAGTACCTTGTTTCACACTCAGTGAATTTTTTACTAAGGTAGTATATTGCCTTCTCTCTTTTTCCCGAATCGTCATGCTGACCAAGCACACATCCCATTAAATCATCGAGCACTGTCAAATAAAGGATTAACGGCCTACCTGGATGAGGCGGTGTCAATACTGGGGCATTGGACAGGTATTGCTTTACTTTGTCAAAGGTCTTCTGGCATTCTTCATCCCATGTGCCCGGATTGCGTTTCTTAAGAAGACGGAATATGGGGTCACATTTCTCAGTCATTTGTGAAATGAACCGAGCGATGTAATTTAGCCTTTCTAAGAAACCTCTAACTTCTCTTTGGGTACGTGGTGGAGGCAACTCTTGTATGGCCTTGACTTTGTGCGGGTCAACCTCAATCCCTTTTCTTGACCACTAATCCGAGCAACTTCCTGCATCGAGCTCTTAAGGTACACTTTCTTTGGATTAAGTTTAAGCTAGAATTTCCTCAACCTTAAGAATAGTTTCCTTAAGACCTGTACATGTTCCTTTTCAGTTCAGGACTTGGCGATCATATCATCGATGTAAACCTCAATTTCTCTATGCATCATGTCATAAAATAGGGTTACCATGGCTCTCTGATATGTCGCTCCCGCGTTTTTTAGCCCAAACGGCATCACCTTGTAGCAAAACGTCCCCCATATGGTTACAAATGTTGTCTTATCTATATCTTCAGGATGCATCTTTATTTGGTTGTATCCTGAGAAACCATCCATGAAGGAGAACAACGAATAGCCCGTCGTATTGTCTACTAAGGTGTCGATGTGAGGCAACGGGAAATTGTCTTTCGGGCTAGCCTTGTTTAGATCCCTGTAGTCTACGCACATTTGCACTTTCCCATCTTTTTTAGGGACAAGGACGATATTAGCCACCCAATCCGAATACTTAACCACTTGCAAGAATCCGGCGTTAAATTATTTCTTGACTTCTTTTATTTTTAACAAAACATCCAGTCTCATTCTTCGAAGCTTCTGTTGGACGGGCTTGTATTCTACTTTTATGGGCAACCGGTGTCTTTGTGATATCGATTGCTTAATCCGCATATCTTGATATGACCATGTGAATACATCCTTAAATTCTTGGAGTAGCTCGATGAGGTCTCGCTTGGTCTCTGCCGTGATACAAGCTCTGATCTTCACTTCTTGTCCTTCTCCCAAGTTCACCATTTCCACTGACTCTTTATGTGGTAGGATATGTTTTTCTTCTTGCTCTACCATTCTCAACAAATCTGGAGGCAAGTCACATTCTCTATCACTTTCAAAATCCTAAAATTCTTCTAAACACATGTCTTGCTCAAAACGGACCTCTGAATTTGTAGTATCGTTGCTCATATCATTGATGGCTAGGGACCTGTGATAGGTATCAAAGGATGTACAAAGAATAAATGAATTGAAGGATAACTATTCACATGATATGAATGGGAACAAGAAATGAGAAAATATTTGTTAGAATTAAAGATGCATTTCATTGGAACAAAATATCCGAACATGAGCCTGTTTCACAAAAGAAATATCGTTGTTTCTAGGCTTAAAACAATGAGTGCGTTCTGAATATTACTCTGTATAATCTCTAAAAACTACTGGAAATTCCTCTGCAGTCCAATTGTTCAGAATGCTTTCGTGTTCGTGACGGTGAATGCCCAATGTGTTTTCTTGATCGGTTTCCTCGACGTGTATGGCATTGATGTGAAGAAGATTCTCTGAGTAGATTATTCCTCCTGACACGAAGGTACAGGATATGTGGGGGAATGTCATTAATTCCCACTTGACGTCCTCTCTGTTCAACCTTGCCCTTCTCCTTTCTTGTTTCTTCTCTATTTCCCTCCTCATTTGTTTTACATCTGGTTTGAAACCCAAGCCAAAACGGTCTCTCTTCTCTTTTAGCATCGGGATCTAAACTTTCCCTTGGAGATGTTTGCCCAATCTTTTTCCTGGTAGAGCCCCTTTTCCTATCATCATTCGTATGCCCATTCTTGTGGTCTTGGATAGCTTAGGTACCAGGACTTCATTCCCCTCCGAGATGAAAGTAGCATTTACGAACTATAAGGATTGAAAGGAACATTCAACGGCCTCCTCACTTGTTTCTAGATATGCCGCTTCGTTGGTAACAGTTACTATGATGTCTTCTTCAGCGTTTATAGTTACCAGTCAGTTTTCTGTTACCAGCTTCATTTTTTGGTGCAGTGACGAGGGCACAGCATCTGCCAAATGAATCCAGGGCCTTCCCAACAAGTAGTTGTAAGCGGGCTTGATGTCCATGACTAGGAAATTTACTTCATATGTGTTAGGCCCGATCAATAATGGTACGTCCATTCTTCCCATCACTTTTCTTTCGGTGCCATCAAATGCTCTCACTATGTTCTGGCATGCTTTCATGTGAGAGCTGTCTATAGGAAACCTCCTCGGATACCCAAAGGTAAGACATTTAAAGTGATCCATTATCTATTAACACACTTTCAGAGTGTATCCCTTGCAACGAGTAGTTATGTGCAAGGCTTTTGTTGATCCCATGCCTCCTGGTGGGATTTCATCATCACTGAAGTAAATAAATTGTCAGCACTTATGTTACTAACCAGACAGTCCAATTTATTAATGGATATATCCTTAGTAACATAAGTTTCATTCAAGATTTCATCGCTGCTTCACGGTGCACTTCTAAGCTTAATAGCGAGGCTATACGGATATCTTGTTGGTTATTTTGCATTTATTCTACCACTGTACTCGCTATATTTCAAGAATTTCAAGAATTTTTGGCTTCCTCCTCTTTTACGGGTTCATTGATAGGGGCTTGGGTTCATTTTACGCCTAATCAGCAGATCTTTGGTTTCTTGGTTTCGCTCCTTTGTTCTTGGGTCGACATAACGCTTCCCACTACGCGTATAGGACCCTTCATTCTTGACCTCCTCGAATTGCTAGTGGAGCTTTCCACCTGGTATCATCACATTACAATTGTAGTCCTGTGGTACCTTTTTTACCGCCCTTGTAGGGAAAAAGCGGGTTTTGAATTATAATCTTCGGTCTTCCCCGCACCCCACCTTCTAGTGTTTCGCGAGATGATGATTCTCGGTAATTGACTCCAGGCTTCATCAATTCTTCCTCGGTCACACATACATTCCTTTCCTCTACTCCTTTTTCATAAAACTCCAGTTCTTTGTTGTCCATAAGGTTTTGCACCAAGATTCTAAACTGGGCACATTCTTGAATCTCGTGCCCTTTTGTTTTATGGAGTTCGCAGTAGTTCTTTATATACCTCCAGTTTTTCGTAGGATCTGAATCTGTCAATCCTCTCTTTGCCATTTCCTCCCAAACTACTCTCAATGGGGTTTTCACCTCCATGACGTCCTTCTTGATTTTTCTCACCACCTCCTCACCAATCGTGTTTACCCCTCTACCCTCGTGATTGGGTAGTGGGTTCCCCTTTTTTATCAAATCGTCAAGTGTTATGACCTCTATCTTTATTAGCCTCTCGACTACCTTTTTAAAGGCGAGGCAATTCTCTATTGAATGCCCCGCTACCCCTACATGGTAATCACATTGAGCGTTAGGGTTGTACCACTTAGGGTATGGAGGTTACAATGGTTGCAAATAGAACGGGGACACGATATGCTCATTGAACAAGGTTTGGTATAGCTCCTTCTATGGAATTGACGTGAATTAAATTTTTCAGTATTCGGTCTGGTTCCCGATTCTTGTCTTGCCGAACCTTGTTTTCTAGAGGTGACTGCCTTTGGCCGATTAACCGTGATCGCCTTGTGTGTGCTCACGTTATTTACTTCACCATCCTTTTTCTTAGGAGCGGCCCTCCTAGCGCTTTCTCCTGCCTCGATCTTGCCGCCTCTTATGGCATGTTCGATCATATCTCCCGCCATTACTATGTCGGCAAAGCTTTTAGTCGTACTCCCTATCATATGAGTTATGAAAGGGGCCTTCAGGGTGTTAATGAAGAGCATGGTAGTCTCTTTTTCCAAGAGAGGTAGTTGGACCTGCATGGCGACCTCCCTCCACCTCTGCGCGTATTGTCTGAAACTTTTATTTTGTCTTTTTTCCATGCTTTGCAAAGTAATTCTATCCGGTGTCATGTCCGTAACGTGGCTGTAATGCTTTAGAAATGCTTGAGCCAAATTTCTCCAGGAACTAATGTTGGCCCGACTAAGCTGGTTATACCATCTAGCAGCTACGCCCACTAAACTTTCTTGGAAACAGTGGATTAAGAGTTGATCATTGTTCACGTAGCCAGCCATTCGCCTGCAGAACATGGTGATGTGGGCCTCCCTGACTAATCCCTTTGTATTTTTCAAATTCAGGCATTTTAAACTTATAAGGCAGTACTAAATTTGGAACCAGACTTAAATCTTTTGCGTCAATCCCATGATGATGATCGATACTTTCTAGTGCCTTGAATTTTTCTTTCAACCATTTGCAACGATCCTCTAACAGCCTTGAAGATTCTTCTCTCGACCCCATTTTCTTTGCCATATCTAAATCGGGTACAATAGGATTGGCCGGGTTATCTCCTGGTTGGGATCCGAGCCTACGTGATAGCTCATAGGGGGTCTAGTGTCATCATGCCCTTGTTGGGGCCTGATTGTAACTGGTGGCCTTTGGAGATATTCCTCAGGCTGTGCTCTTGCATGCGATGGGGTAAAACCCAGGGGGATGCCATCACTATCCTCTTCGACCGTTGGCATGGGACCTTTCCCCTTATCCATTGCCCCGTTCGTCATTTGGGCCATTTAGGCCATCATATTCCTTTGGGCCTCCAACATTTGGTCCCTCATTTCCATTAGGAGTTTTAACATTTGCTCTTGCATTTGTTCCTGCATTTCTTTTTAGAATTGTTCGAACCTTTGATCCATTTTCCTAGTTTTAGCGCGTATTCCGTAGTAATGTTCCACTTTCAGATTTTTTCTTTTTACTTTCTTTTTCCTCTCTCTGATAATTTTAGCTAATTAGGCCTCTTTTTATAAACTTAAATGCATGTAATGTGATGCAATGCAAATGCATGAATACAAGAAGAAGACATCGATTCTGATCAACTTCATTTTAGAAAACTTTATTAGAAGGCAAAACCCTTTACATAAAATAGATTACAAATATGCTTTCGCCTTTCTTCTGAATTCTAGCTGAGACCCATTGTTCGCTCATTCCCGTGATATTCATCAATTTCTTCACAAAAGGTCGGGCCATTAAATGCTTTGGAATAAGCTTTATCAACTTGAATTCTTGGACAACGTAGCAAGGTCGTATACTCCTCTACCATGGGAACCAAATCCACTTTCCCGAAAGAGAAATAGCTATAAGCAACATTCCAGCACTGAGTCATTGCTCGGAGTAGGTGCTTATCTATTTTGACATCAAGCAGGTATGGTAGATCGTCGTAGGTACTATAGAACAACCGCTTTGCCTCGTCATCCCACTGGGTCCATATTTCTTTCAACTCTTGGAGTTTATTCTGCGTGACACTGATATTGGTGGAATCCCGTAATTTTGACACATATCCCTCAACTAAGCTGTCCCCTTTTTCTGATTGGCTTTGCTCTGACCATGTGTGGGCGGTCGCATTGTCTTCTACTTTATCAAGGAATTCGCTTTCCATAACTAGCTCTCTAACTCAGAAACTGACCGTGAATCGATGCCTCTTAAAATATGAAATGATATGCACAAAAAGAATAAAACACAACAAGGTAGCACCATGGAATATAAAGCAAGTAAAATAAACAAACACCTATCTGGGTGACCACTAAGGTTTGACATAGCTCTACCTAAGGTGGGCTCCTAGGGTTTACTATATGCGGTTTAGTTCTAAAGTTCGAGGTACCTGAACCAGAAGATTCCTCGATCCTCACCCATTATAAGTTCATACGGACCGAGTTCGGTTCAGGGGAATACATTTTCCTATGGCCATGTGGAAGTGAAAACTTCACGAAGAAATAGGTACGGATGTATCCCGAAAGCATTCCACTAGCCCATGCGGAGGTGAAAACCTCACGAAGGCATAGTTTCTCGCTCCCACTTAAAGTTGTGACCACAATGGTCATGCAATGCAATGCCAAAGTATTCAAGAGATCCAATATAATATTGAAAGTGCATTTAAAGAAACATGAATTCCGAAACCATTTTCCAATTTTAATCAAAAGGACAAGGATCAATCAATCTATGGTCTGACTCTCGACGAATAAGTCCCCAGTGGAGTCGCCAAGCTGTCGTAACCATTTTTTTGAATAAAATAAAAAACGACGCGGTCGACTCGGGTTTTGAAAACGAAAAAGAAGGGAGTCGCCACCAACCTTTTTTGATGAGGTGTGATCGGGCCACCTCGTAAAATAGTTATTTTTAATAAGCAGTTTGATTTATCAAAACAACGATTTTGGTCTACGAAATCCGAAAATGAGTTCGGAGTCGATTACGTACAAGGAATGGTTAGCACCCTCGTCGCCCAAAATTGGTACCAAATTGATTGATCGATGTCCTAATGTTGAAAACTTTGAAATGATTCGAAAATAGATACTTTTGATTTCTAAAACTTGAAGGGATTGAAAGGGGCGTTAAGACTTTCTTATTTTCGAAGAGATAAAGCATCATGTCCAGTAAGTTAGGGCGCAATACTAGGGCGCAATACTTTAGATTCCCGAAACTAAGCTCGCCTTTTAAAACTTGGTTTTATATTTGAAGAGGATCTCCCGTCATTTGTCCAACGAGAAATCAGAACCCAGTAAGTTAGGGCTCGTTTTCTCGAAGGTCCAAATTAGGAATATTGCCCCTATATTAAAAAAACTTATTCAAAGTATCTAGATGTTGAGTCCGATAAGTTAGGCGGGACATTTGAATTCGAGATTAAGTGTTTTGTTTAAAATTTGAATTACGATTTTAAAAGGGACATCCGTTGTTTAGCTTAAACGAGAAAAATCGAAACCCAGTAAGTTAGGGCTCGATTCACTCGAATTGCTAATACGGAATGTTGATTGCTATAAAAGCGAGATATCGGGAAGGATAATTATGACGAAAAAAAACAATAATAATATGCTAACAATATAATGGTAATGATAATAATAATAGTAATAATAATAATGATAATGAAAATAGAATAGTAGTAGTGTAGTAATAATAAAATAAAGATAACAAAAGATGTTAAAAATAATAACAATAACAAAATAATGGCGAACATAAAGTGATGACGATGATTATAATAATAGTATTAAAAATAAAATAATGATAATAATGAAAATCATAACAATGTGTTAATATAAATATTAATAATGATGATAATAATAACTTAAATAGAAAATAACAACATATTAAGAAAAATAATGAATAGTAATAATAATAAATAGATAATAATAAATAAAAGTAATACTAGATGCAATGTAATAATAATATTAAAACAATTACTTAAATAATAAAATAGGTGAAAATAGCCAAAAAGGACGAAACTTGAATTAAAACAAAGTATCAGGGTAGATTTGAAAATAAAAGAGAGGGAAGGTCCTTATTGCAATGCGCTAAAAGGTGGATGGACTAAAGCGAAAAATAACCCCTCCCTTCAAAACGAACAACATGGAAAGGACCAAAATGAAATCCGAATGAAAGTTCGGGGTCAAAATTGAAAACGCAGAAAGCTTGATTACAAATTGATAAAAAAGCGGAAGGATTAATATAGAAATAAACCCCAAAAGCAAAAACACGCGGATCCTCCTAGGCGGTCGGTCGAGTAGCGGATCTGGTCAAACGACGTCGTTTTGGGCGTTAATGGCCATCCCAAAACGATGTCGTTTTGAGGGGCTATTTAAGGCCCAAAAATCAAAAAAAAAATCATTTCTCCTGCTTGTTAAAAAAAATTCTAATCTCTCTTTTTTTTCTTTGCAGGCTCAGTGTCTCCGGTGGGATTCCGTCAGATTCATTGCATGACTCAAGTCACGCACGCCGCCATACCTGCGGTGAGCCCCGAAAAGGTAAAGTTCTATTTTTTTCTCTTTTATTTTAATATATAGATATATGTATATGCCGAAAAGAAGAAAAAAAGGAAAAGAAAAAAAGAATTTCGAAAATAAGAAAAAAGAAATCACCTTTATTCTTCGGTTTTGATTCTAGTTTTTTCTTTCAGAGTTTAATCTCTGTTTTTGCGTTTGTATTTAATCACTTGATTGTTTGTGAATCTGAAATCTCTCTCTTTTTTTGTATTCAAAAATCAATCCCCATTTACATTGTTTCTTCTTGGATTTTATACAAGAGATTGAAGAAAGAAGAAATAAAAATACAATCGATATTTCTGCTTTGCTATTGTTATCATTTTCTTTTGTTTGCAGGTTATGGGGAGCAAGTGGTGATGGGACGGTGGTCGGTGGCTGCAGAGGCTGACATGGGCGGTGGAGGCAGAAGACCCTAGGTGCGGCGCACCTAGGGTTTGTTGTTTTTTGTTTTTCATTTGGGTGTTGGGCTAGGGTTTTGTTTTAAAAATCGGGCTTGTAAAGTGAGCTTGTTTAATGGGTTGTAAAAATAGGCCCAGAGCAATTTAGGCCTTCTACATATAAAAAATAAAATGTAAATAAATTAAACTATTTCAATTTTTTACACTCTCTCCTTCCTCACGATTCTTCTCTTTTAATGCACATTTTTTAACTATTAGATAACTTTTATTTTGCTATTCTCTTACTATTTTTTTTCTACTCAACTTATTTTTAGTATTTGGATTTTATGCTTTTTTTTTTCATTATAGAGGTTCACCCAACATTAATTATTTTATGCAAAATATATAGAAAAGATCAAGAAGTCATTTTTAAGAAATATAATACATGAATTTTGAATAGGGTGAAAAAGGAAATGAAATTGAGGTTTAAAAAAAAAAGCTCACTAGAATCTGGATTCTATCACCAAAAATGAGGTTTTGATGAGTTTTTTGACAAATTCTTAAATTTTTCGTCACTGAAATCTTGGGTAAAAACAAAAGAGATGAATATGTTTATAAAATTATTAAGAAAATAATATTTATTTTTTGAATTTTTTAATTAAAAATTATCACATGTCACAAAATGATTGACTAAAAGATTCTTTTAACGAATGGGAATAATTTGAATAACGTAGTATAGTTTAAGTACCATTTAAGTAATGAAGTATAATTTAGATACTACTTATCACAAAAAAATATCTAACTTAAAAAAGAAAATGTAATTTAGATACCATTTTATATTTTAAGTCTAAATTATATAATATCTTTTAAACAATATATCTCGAATTTTTTTTATAAAAGTAATATAAAGGGTTTCTTTTTTCTTTTCTTTTTTTTGTTCTTAAAAGAAAAAGTATGAAAAGCCGATTCACAGTAGTACTAGTAGTTTCTTCTTTGCATGCGAACATAGAAACATAAAATGGTAGACAAAGGGAAATTATTTTATGCTAAGATGAAGAAAAAGTGAGATAAAAAGGGCAAGAAATTCGTATAAAGAGAAAGATCTTATAATAATAGCACAACTTTATGTTAGAAGCACATTATCTTTAGAAATTCGGAATCAAAGTATTCCAGATCTTCACGTTTCTTCTTCTTTTTCTTTAAATTATTTTTTAATGTAAAAAGAATTTTTAAAGTTTGATTGAGTTTTACCTCGATTGGTATAAACATTGTTGTTAATATAGGAGGCAGTGACAATGCCAGAATAATTGTTTAGGGGGGACCAAATGAAATTTTAATTTTTTATAGTCTATATCTTTATAATTTTTAAATGATTAAATCAAATTTTTATAATTTTAGAAGGAGTCAAAATGTAATTTTACCATTATTAATTTAAAATTTTAAAATTTTAAAGGGCTTAAATGAAAATTTTTCATTTTAAGGGGGTCAGGGCCCATGCCAGCCCCTAGAATTACCTCTAACAGGAGGACGTGAGTTCAAGTGCGCTAAAACGCATTATTCTCCTATTTATGGATTGAGAATGAACTATTGGTAGTTTTAAACCATGTCAAAAAGAATAGATATGAACAGAACTTATAATGATATTGTTCAAAAAAATTGCGATTACAAATATAGTACAATTATAAGTATTATATAATTATAAATACAATATAATTACAATTATGAATATTGTATAAATATAAATATATGTTTGATGTTATAATGTAATTAAAATAGTACAAATCACAACAAATGAAGAATCGAATATAACCAGATTATATTAGAAAGAATTGGACAAAACTCACATCGACACACGCAAAAGGTAGTACGAAGACTCATACATCGCAATTGAGTAAATTTTTATAAAGATATTTACTAAATTCTTGATTTTGAAATTAAGAAAATTGATCCTTTAAAAATAATAATTTAATTATTATTAATTTCAAAAAAAAAAACAATGATGCTGATGATTTTCCATTCCCATCATATTTATACTACGCAATGATAAGAAAAAAGAAAAGGAATATTAATTTTAAACAAGAAAAAAAAAAACAAGTGTCAAATGTTTTTGGTGCATGTCACTTAAAAGGCACTATTAAAGTTTGAGTTGAATTATATTTTACTTCCCTTCTTAAGAAAAAGATAAATTAATTCATTTACGTTAGAAGATACTCTAAATTAATTTTTTTATTAAAAATTAATTGTTAAACGATGACATGGAAGGTAATATTTAAGGTGGAATTAATTTTTTATTTAAACAAAATGAGTAAAAGTACCATATAGGCTCATGTACTAGGAGTCGAATTACATTTTGTCCCTTCTACTCAAAAAATAGGCAAATTAGTCCATGTATGATTGATCAAAGAGCAAATTGGTCTTTTTGTTAAAAATTACATCTATTTCAACTATTAAATGCTGACGTGGATGTCGAAGCAATGAATAGTGACATGTGACATACCATGTGTGCATCATGCTTGCATAGTAATATTTAAAAAAAATTAAAATAAATATTTTCATAATCATTTTAAAAACCACAACAGGATGAAACTAGACAAATGTTTGTTCATATTCAAATAAACATGGACAACAATCTATTCAAGTTTATTCTAAACATGATTTTTAAATAAATATAAATATATAGAAAATTATTCAAAATTTATTAAGAATTATAAGAAATTATAAACAATCATTAAAATTTTTAAAAATTATTAAAACTATATATATACACGTATAAATTTTTTTTTGAACAATCTCATTATAGGTTCTGGTCATATATGTTCTTTTTGACACAATGCCTAAAACTATTCATAACCCCTCCCCAACCCATAACTAGGAGGATAATGCACTTCAGTGCACTCGAACCCATGTCCTTCTGCATTGGCAACAATGCCCATGCTAATCAAGTTAAGACTCAATCGACAATTGAGTTGATATTTTTAGTTAATCATGTTGGTGAGTCTTATTTTATTAATTTCTTATAATTCTTAATATTTTTTAATAATTTCTTATAATTCAAATATATACACAAATATATACAAGGTTGTCTAGGTTCATCCTAAATGTGGTTTTTAAATAATTATTAGAAAATTTTATTTATTTGTTTTGGATTTTTAAATTTTTAAATATTTGTAAACATGGAAATGTACATATGGAACACCACATATGATTGTTTGGTTGTATCGTCAACCACATCATCACTTATCTACAAAAATAGATGAAATTTTTAATAAAATGACCAATTTATTCTTTAATCTAGCGTACAAGAACTAATTTATCCATTTTCTGAATAGATGATGTAAAACGCAATCAAACTCTTACATCACTTAATTCTATGCCACTTACCTAAAAAAAATTGAAAAAGCCAGATAATCACTTAACACAAATGGAGGGAAAAGTATTATGAAGGTTCCTATACTAGAAGTCGGATTGCATTTAACCCTTTTACCAAAAACTGGAAAATTAGTCCAAGTGTGCTAGATTAAAGAGCAAATTGGTTATTCGGTTAAAAAGTCTATCAATTTCCATGGTTAAAAAATGGTCCATATACATAAGCATGAGGTATACGTGGCATACCACGTGTCACTGTTTGATTATTTCGTCAGTCACACCAATTTTTAGCAATATAAATTATCAGTTTGCTCATTACTCTAATGAACAAGGATTAATTTGATCATTTTTTAGTAGATGGGGCAAAATGCAATATAACTCTTAATATAAGGGCCTTCATGATATTTTTATCTACAAATGAATTAAAACTTTTAACAAAAAAATCAATTTATCGGAGACCCTATCAATCGATAATACAAATATGGGAATTATATGTATCAAATTGAAAACTCGGTTACTTTATTATCTTCTTTTCTTTTCTTTTTTAGTTTCATTGTGGTTTGGTCAAGTTGCAGGGTGACCTTCAAGGGTGGGAAAGCTAATCAAAAAATGGGCCTTTTGCTATTTACCTTTTTTATTAACAATTTTAATATATGTTTTGATTATATCTACTTTTTTGACATAATACCTAGAATTATTTATGGTCCCTCCCTAACATATAAATAGGAGGATAATGCGCTTCACAACAATCCGGGCCGAAGCCCATTATAGTAACGGTGGCAATTGGGCCTTAGCCCAAAATAGCCTCGGTTGAGCCTTAACCCATATCATATGTCACAGCAGATCATGTATGCAATGCGATGCAAACCCACCTAACCTAATTTTCCATCCGCT
This sequence comes from Gossypium rotundifolium, assembly GCA_025506655.1. NCBI lineage: Eukaryota > Viridiplantae > Streptophyta > Magnoliopsida > Malvales > Malvaceae > Gossypium > Gossypium rotundifolium. Next base: position 13,054,142 of record CP106730.1, on the reverse strand, counting down.
ACACACCACCGCACGCCAATCACACCAATGGGGATTTCTACAATCAACCCTCACCGCTACACACCATCGATGGCGGTCATCTTTGCGATTAATTGCTCATCATCGAATCGTGACATAGTCACTGAGCAGATCGTGGCGAGCCACTACAATGATCGTGGTAGAGCCACTACAACACTTCCCCATTAATATCACAATCCCAACCCCATGCAAGCATAAGATACTGATGTATGGTTTCAACGAGGCTTTGGCATGCATGTATAGGATGCTCATCACATATAACATGTCATCTCATCGAACCATCTATTAATATCACGAAGTCACTAACACGATGAATCGCCTTTATCCTCCACGGGATTTCAATAGCCATCTGAAGTTTTCAAACATTTAATAGAATATACATAAATATATATGTTATCAAGACACTATAAATGGTGTGAGAAGTTACACACAATCACGCTAATCAACCCCAAAGGGTATAACGGTATTTTACCTACCGAGGGTATTTTAGTAATTTACCTACCAAGGGTAATTCGGTAATTCTACTCATAACTAATCCATGTATGCAGTGCATCTCGAACATAATCAATCATACAATTAACACAGACAACATTAGTACTACCACGAGGGTACAACGGTCATTTTATTGTTTAGGTGTAAAATGGTAATTTTGCAAACCGGGGGTATTTAGGTAATTTTACAAACCGGGGGTATTTTGGTAATTTTGCAAACTAGGGGTATTTCAGTAATTTTGCAAACCAGGGGTATTTCAGTAATTTCACAAACTAGGGGTATTTCGGTAATTTTGCAAACTAAGCGTATTTCGATAATTTTGTAAACTAAGGGTATTTCGGTAATTTTGCAAACCAAGGGTATTTCGGTAATTTTGCAAACCAGGGGTATTTTGGTAATTTCACAAACTAAGGGTATTTTAAAAATTTCATAAATTGAGGGTATTTAAGTAATTTCACAAACTAAGGGTATTTCGGTAATTTCACAAATCGGGGGTATTTTGGTACTTTCATAAAGTAGAGGTATTTTGGTAATTTTGTAAATCGGGGGTACTTCAGTCCCTTTCGAGTTTTAGCTATGAACTTTGGCCCATCAACAAGTCCTCGCGGCTAAAGTGAGCAGACACTAAGCACCGGTAGGATTCGAGAAAAGAGAAGTGGGACACTAGGGCCGCTTAAGTACCAAGCTCTCCTAGATCCAATCCTGACATGCGTATGCGGTTGCCACACCCTAACCCAATGACTTGTTCACGAGACATGTTTAATTATTAAAAAGTCTTATGGCATTTAAGAGTTGTTCAAACTAGGCCTAAGGTCCATAAACCCTAACATACTTGTCTACGTCTCCATAAAGCTCATCAAACCCAAATTACATCATTACATTACCATCGTGCCCAAGTCTCATCATATGGCCAAATAGGCCCAGAACAAATACAGATCATGTATCATGCATGTCTAATTCAATTCGTATAACCAACCAAAGCATTTCATCAAACTTAGCCTCAGGGCCCACCGAGCCCATTTAGCCACTTTCGGCTTTTCGGCTTTTCGGCATTGCCAACATCGTGTGTGTAGTGTTTGTACACACCTGGTAACCACGCGCGCTGCAAACCCCTTAGTCATGAACCCACAATCGACATCACCTAACGATTAATCATAACTTAATATACACTTATCGGAAAACCGAAACCTCACCGTAACCTTACCGTGTACCTCACGTTATAGTAGCCCTTCCTTCACTACTATTGGCGATTATCCTCTAGGTCTGCACCCAAACGCCCACCAAGGTATATTAACTCTCCTCATAGAATGCTCTATATATAGCTAGCTTCTCACATTCCTTCTTTGTATCTTACCAATGTGGGATCCCTCCGTTAGCAGAGTTTAAATCCAACTCAAACTCTTCTCGTCCAATCTTCAAAATAAATACTCCCTTGCTTGTCATGAGATTCGAACCCAAGCTCCCTTGCACCTTAATGACGCCTTGCCACTAGACCACTCACTTTCTTGTGTCTAAAATCATGCGCAACTAAATATAACCCTATGGCAAAATTCTAGAGTCCATTTAAAAAGAAATCCCAAAATGCAAGAGCCAAGACTTGAACCTTGGACCTCATTCCTTCCTTGTGGCGTCACCCCATTGTCTCCTATGTGACGTCACTTTGCCACTACACCACACACTCCACTTATCATTTTTCTCCACATTTTATTCTTAAAGCCTACTACTAACTCTCAGGATTTTATTCACCTAAAACCAAAATTTTCCTAAAGCCTAACTTGAACCCGGGACTTCATAGAAACCCCTAACCTTCCAAAATCACTCACCTAATAGGTCTAACTTGCACTAATGCCATTCTCTTATTCTTAAAAATTTTAAACGCTCCCGTGCCCAAGGCCCATTGGGCCCCAATCCTACTAGGCCCAAATTCGGGATGTTACAAGTTAGAATTATAGACAAATTGAGGTGTGAACAATTATCATTCACTTCCATCTCATATGGGAACATGAAATCCCATCATAACAAAAATAAAGGGAAAGAATTTATGCTTTAGAATTTCATGAGAACTTGGAATTGTATAGGAAGTGATGATGATCTAAGAAATCTTACAGATAAAAGGGTGAAAAGCAAATGAAACTTGGATTCTCAAATCTCAAGGGTACCATTTCCAACTTCCAAACCCTTCATTCATATATTGTCCAATTCTTCATTACCAGCCTTACCTTGCTTACATTGCAGACTTAGTTTTAGTTTCGTTAATTTCTTTATTAGTCCCTATACTTTGCAAAAGTTATGGATTTAGTCCTTATACTTTTGAAATCGGTCAATTTTAGTTATTATACTTTTTTAATTGGTCAATTTTGGTCCCTATACTTTTCGAATTTTGAATTTTAGTCTTGATTCGAACAGTAGTTGTTGAATATGTTGTTTAAATTCAATTACTAGTCTTGTACTATACGTACAATTATAGATTTAGTCCATATTTTTTAATTAGATCATTCTAAGTCGAGAATTTTGAAATTTCAATTTTGACGCAAATAACAAGTTTGACATGGCATTACATGTATTATAATACATTTGACGCGTCAATTTTTGGGAATAGCAAAAATCAACTTATGAATTTAGTAGTTATCATTTTATGAGGATTGAAAATTCTAAAATTTGAAATGTACAGAGACTAAAAACAACCAAATTAAAGTATAAAGACTAAATCCATAACTTTCAAAGTATAGGGACTAATAGCATAATTTAACCTTTTGGTTTTATCTCTCCATAGTTCAGGCGTATAAGAGGTTGAAGATGAGGGTTTCTCAGGGGTTAGGTTATGGGTTAAATTATAACTTTTTTTTTTTCTTTTGACTAGGTGGAAATCAAGTGTAAAAAGTACGCCATGTTTATCAATAAACATTTTACACGTGTTTTTATTTAAAATAAACTTTTTTTTTTTCCTTTTTACCATGTGGGTAAATTTGACGAAAATTAATAACAGTATTATTGATTGTGTCCGTACTTGCTCAATTTTGAAATTTATAGAAATTAAATTGTTCATCATTTTTGATAGGAATTAATTTACTAAAATTTAAAATTAATAGGGACTTAAGAAGTCTTGTTGCCTTAAATTTTTATGATTAATATATCAAAAACTCTCATATTACTAAATAATATTTAAATAAGGTATTGTTTGATAAATTGAAAAATTAAGTACAGGAAAAATAAGAGTTGAAAAATTAAGCATTGAAATTTTAAGCACTAAATTTAAGTTATAAAATGTTTGATATATTACTTCAAATTAATTATGAAATATAATTATATTTTTGATAAATATAAATATTAAATTATAAAAAATTTAAATTTTACATTTTATATTTTATCCTTAATTTGTAGACATTTCACTTTGTTCTAAACAAAATCAAATTTTAAACATAAAATTTTATAAGATAATATAATATTGAATAAATAAAATTAATTGAAAGCTCTTATTTAATTATTTTCCACGTCTTTTTATAAAAAATTATCAAATTATTTTTATTTTGCATTATCAAACATATATAAAATATTCAATCATTCAAAATATTAATTTTCAATAAATTTAAAATTTTCAGTACTCTAGTACAAAGTTCTTATACTTTGTAAGTTAATCTATTATTTTACCCTCTACAACTCTTAATTTCGATTGCAGTAATTTTCTTAAAATTTCTATATCATGTTGTAATTTTATTAATTGCAAAGATTTAATTTAATTTATTTATTAAACACTTAAATTCAAATATATAAAATTAAAACTTTTTAATTTTTCATATTTAACAGGTAAAAATAATAAATCAGATGTTTAAATAGGAGATAGTAGTTTGAGGATTTTTGATATATTTTCATTCTTTTTTCTCTGATAGATGATCAAAACTTTATCGGGGTTCGAATCCTACCGAGAGGTTCACTAAAGATCAGAAATTGTTAAAGAAAGAACAAGAAGTTTTTTTGTCCCTTTTAGGCGATCAGGAAAATATAAAAATAGTTAATATATTCAAGATAATTACATATTTACAAAATACCGTCTCAATTCATCCTATTTCATCAGATCCGGGATGTGATATGGTATATATATTATTTACTTCTTTTTATATAGTGTAGCATCATGATTTTTTGTTTTTATTTTTTGATACAATGTCTAGAATTCCTCTCAATCCTTAAATAGGAAGATAAATATTTCAGTGCGCTCAAACTTATGTCCTCCTGTACTAATAATAATATTGATGCTAACTGAACTATGACTCAATCGACTTATATATATTATTTTTAATTTATTAAACATTCGTATATTTGTATAAGATTTAAAGGGTTTAAAATAGATGACAGTAGTACTCAAGTGATCCAACTTCACATAATGGAGATAAGATTTTTGAGGATTAGTGGTGAGGAGGACGTGGATAACAACAATTTGATGTTTGCCCACTAACAATTAATAAATTATGAATTTTATATTTAAATTATATTGCTTTTAAAGTATGAGTTTGGAACACAAGCTTTTTATTTTAATTTATTAAACTAATATCAAACTATGTGTCATTATATGATTGATAAGAGTTGATGCACAACTACTAAAACAATAATGAAAAAATTGTACCAAAAACTATTAACAATACAAATTATAATCTAAATTTCAATTTTTTTTCACTGGCGAAGTCAGAAAATATTTTGAAGGGTCGAAATTAAATTGTAATTTTGAAGAATTAAATCAAAATTTTATCATTTTTAAAGAGAGTCAAAATGTAATTTTATCTTTACTAATTTAAAATTTTTAAAATTTTAAAAGACTAAAATGAAAAATTTTTCATTTTAAGGGGGCGGGACCGTAGCCCTGCCAGCCCCCTAAATTTGCCCTTACTTAAATTGCAATTTATTTTTGTTATCTATTTTTATTATTACTTAGTAATTGTATTTAAATAATTCAATAATGACATTCTCAAAATAAAACAACTCTAAAAATAAATATTTTTTTCTAATTTTCCAATTCTATAATCCTCTCTCAAGAAGCTATCTACAGTATGTATGGTTAAATAACAAGTTTGAATGCGGATTGAGTCTTAGTTCGATTGACATAGACATTATTACTAATACAAGAGGATGTGGGTTTGAGTGCACTAAAGCACATTATCCTCCTATTTATTGGTTAGAGAGGGGCTATGAATAGTTTTAAATATCGTATCAAAAAGAACAAATATGATCAGAACCTATAATTTAGTTTAATGATAAAAATAAACTTTGACCCCTCAAAGATGAAAAAAGTTTCAATTTAATCATTTTAAAATTCTAAACTAACAAACATATACAAAGAATCTTTAAATTTCATAATTTAATTTGACCCCTCAAAGATAAACTTACGGCTTTGTCCCTACTCTAAAAATAACCACAAAACAGAACTTTAAAAATTAAAAAATCATCCCCAATCACAACTACTCCCCTTTCTGGGAAAAAAATTAAAAGACAATACGAATTTTTTTCAAATCAATTACAAAATAACACTTGTCAAGTATCATGTGTTAAATTGATGACATCACATACTATGTCATAAATTATTTTAAATTAATTTTGAGGTAAATAATAAAAATTATATTATCACTAATTAAAAGTAAATTAATTAAATGATAATATCAAATTATTATTTTATTTCTAATTAATTATGTGATATAAATAATAAATAAAAGAGTTTACTCTTTGTGAATGTACTCAATGAAGAGTGTACATTCCACAAATTCTCTTTTATTTAAATGAGTGACACTATAAAAGAGGTCACTTCCAAGTTATTCTATACATTCATAAGTTTAAATATTCAAAAGTTCTTTGAAGAAATATTGAAGAACAACATATCAGGTTTGAAGAAATCTACCTTCCGATCTTGTTCAGCCAAAGAAAGCAAGTCAAAAATTCATTTCAAGTGCAAGTTACCACGATATGTGAAGCAAACCACATCCTTTAAAAATCAAGCCTAAATAAAAATTAGATTGAAGCTCCACTAAAGAAAAGAATCAAAGGAAATTTCTTTATAATCAAGAAATTTAGAATTTGTAAATTGTAATTCTTTCAAAGTTGATAATTAAAATTTGTTGTCAAATTTTCAAAATCAATTTTCGACTCGATGTCCAATGGGGCTATCTTTGCCTTTCATCTCCTTTCCAAAAGTCAAAGTTTAAAGTTGCAATGACTTTTCGACTTCACTGCCAAGCATCAATGTTCTTGCTTATCCCCATGGCACTAGGCAAAAGATGGAAGCTCTATTAGAGTTATTTGGTCAAATTTCTTCAATGTTAAGTGGCAATCCACCCTATTATGCATCTTTGCCAAATAATGAATTAGAAGAAATTTCTACTCGTGGATCTAAAGTGTAGTTCGTCGATTGTCATTCAAAAAGAAAGTAAATCAAGCGACAGTTTTGTCCTAGCATCTCCCCCAAAATTAAATTCTAAAGTGATGAATGTCATGACAATGGGCACCACATCCTTGGAAGAAAAATGACATCTCTAGCAAAAACGGTGGAGAGTCCTGCTATAAGTCTCAAGGAAAAGAATGACTAAATTGCTTTCATGATGGAAAGGGTTTTTTATCTTACTCGGAAGAAGCTAGCCAACAAAGAAGTCCAACAGGAGAATTTGCAAGAGGAGGCTGTTGAACAACCCAATGCTCATGTTGCTAAAAAACTTTATTTGAAAAACAATGAAGTTGTCGTTGTCGATCAACTCGAAGAACTCATCAAAGAATAGGTTGATTGTGTAACTCAACCTTCGTAAACTTATGTCAAGCCATACTCCCATAAGATTGATCGTCTGAAAGTACTTGTAAGTTATCAACCTCTTAAATTTCAAGAGTTTGATGGTAAAGAAAATCCACATATGCATGTTGCTCACTTGATATCAACTTAATTTTGGTTTTTGTTTTGATTCTAACATATGTTACATGATTTAACTATGGTTGTAGTATTTTATGAAATACTAATGAAAAATCCATAATTTATTAACTTTTTCTCAATGTGATTTTGGGATAAAGATGTTAAAAGATATAATGTTAATTGTTATAGTTTTATACTGAAATTATTAAAAAAAAATTTAAAGAATTGCATTGAGGAATATAAATAAAGATATTAATGCTCGCAAATTATTCAAGTTTGATTTGAAAATACTCAATTTAAGTCTGATAATTATTGAACTCAGCTCAAAGCTTGAACATACTATTATTTTCAAAGTGGAGGCTATTACACAACCTACTGCCAACTAAATGCAATATACAAAACAGAGGTCTGAATGTTGATGGTAGATGCATTCTTTGTGGCCAGTGGAGGGATGGGAAGATATATTCCATGTTTTTTGGACTAGCAACAAAGTCCTCGATGCTTATAACCATCTTGAGACATGGTAATATTGTTAGTTGCCTTTATTTTACATGAAAAACATAGCTACTTATATTTATTTATATAATAACAAAGACAAGAAAAAGAGAGAATAAATTCTGCTACACAAATTCTAGGTAAAAACATAGCATTGAAAGATCAATGAGTAAAAACAATGGGAGATGCCACTCCTTGGCATGGTCACCTAGTTCTAGTTCTAGTTCATCTTCAGTGCCTTCCTCTTCATCCCATACTATTTTGTTTTTGTTGTCACTAGATCCAAAATCCCAGCAACAGATCAAGTAATAAAACACATTAATCACACTTAAAATTGTAAGAATCCAATAATAATAGTCATAATGACCCGTATTAAGGTTGTTTGACACCCAACTCTGTTTTCCACCTTCTGAGGTCAACTTATCTACTGTTCCAACTATAAGGCTACCGACCAAGTTCCCCACCGCCATCCCAAGGGCAAAAAGTGCCACTCCAATGCTAGCCATGCTCTTAGGGAACTGAGAGTAGTAGAACTCTATTTGTCCAATTGCATTGAGTCCCTCGGCTAATCCAATCAGGCTGTATTGTGGCACTAACCACATTGCACTCATGTGCACCATCCCATGGGGTTTGTCACCCAATCCTTGTCTGATTGCGGTGGCTCGCCGCTTGCTCTCCACCATTGCTGCCACCGCCGTTGCCACACAAGATATTGCTAAGCCTATTCCCATTCGTTCTTTCAAGCTGAACCCTCGTGATCGTTTGGTGAACTTAGATAGCAAGGGGACTATGATTTGATCATAGGTAGCGACCCATATCGTGAGTGTAATCATTGCAAAGACGCCAAAGGAACCAGCAGGGATTTGCAGTCCTCCGGGAATTAAGTGACGGTCCATGACCCTGGCTTGGAGCACCGGAAAGGAGTGTTGGCTTAAGGATACGGCGATCATGATCCCACTAGACCAAATGGGGAGCACTTTGATTAATGCTTTCAATTCTTCCACTTGTTTCACAGTGCATAGTTTCCATGGATTTATAGCCCTGCCATCCATGTCTATGTCCTTCTCCGGATTTCCGATCATACAAGCTTTGTTAAGAAACCTGACAAGAAATTTGACATAATACATGACATTATTGTGTTGACTTCAACTCTATTTTGGTTCGAGTGCCTCATCATTTTGTGTTTGTTAAGAATAGGTTTAAATCTCAACATATATACTATAGCTAAGTCTTTAAGCATATGTCTAACACAAATATAGCTTCAGCACGAAAAAAAATATATACATGGGACACTCAAGGACACGTCAAAATGTAAAAATAAAATTAGACACGATCAAAATAAGAACAAGATAAAATTGGAGATGTTTGAATGTGCCCGACCACAGATCAAGAATGTTTTTTTTTTTTTTTAATTTTAATGGTTTTCTAAAAGTTAACTATTAACTATTTTTACTTCAAAATTTATTTTACATCTTTAAAAGTTATTTAAATATTAATAATTAATTGATAACTATTCACTTTACATTATTTGTTTTGAACCCATTCATTTTACATTTTATTGTCTATTACTATATAAAATATAATTTTTATTATCAACACATGTATTCTAACTTTTAAAATTATCGTATCACTATGTCTATGTTGTATCATATCAGTAGATAAAAATATCATGGAGACCCTCAATTAGGAGTTAGATCGTATTTTATCCCTTTTACTAAAATATTAGCAAATTAATAATTGTACATTATGCTAAAGAGCAAATTTATTTTTTCTATTAAAAATTTCATTCTATTCTACTGTTAAAAACTGGCGTGGCTAACATAATAACTAAAAAGTTACACATGACGTGCCATATGTACCTCATTCTGATATAACGGGACAAGTTTTTAACAGTAAAAATAGATGGAATTTTTAACATAAGGACTAGTTTGCTCTTTGATTTAATGTATAAGGATTAATTTGACCATTTTTTTAGTAAAAGAGGTCAAATACAATCCGACTTTTAATATAAAAGCCTCTGTATTACTTTTACCCATATTTATATTATGTGTTCATATCTATTCCTCCTAATCGATTGGAGGTCATAATTAGATATTAATTACCTCAATTTTTGTGTTGATGCAATAAGCTTGGAACCTTTGTGATAGTACCATATGCCTGGATCAGATTCCATTGGTGGCAAAGCCAAGTGTTTGTTGTGCCAAGCTGCCACCATGACTTGGGCAAAGCTTGTAAACAAGCTCTTATCAGGCATCAATTTAATGTAAAGTGGTGAACCCAATAAGAACATGACTGTCGAGAGGAACATGAGCCCTGCTGGAACTCCAAAGCCTATGACCCACCCAGCTGCATCTTGAATATACACAATAACAGTTATGGAAACCATGAGTGAAAGTCCAACTGAAGCATAATACCAGTTGAAGAAGCTTTGCAACACCCTCTTGTTTTCAGGGTTGCTAGGATTGTACAACTGATCAGCACCGAAGGCCAAGGCACATGGCCTAATGCCACCGGCTCCGATTGACATTAAAGCAAAAGATGAGAAGAGAAGCGCCAGCTGAGCTGCTTTTGGAGATGCACAACTTTCTGTCGCCAGACCGTTGCATTGAGGAGGCCTTGCTTGCGGAAGGGCAGCAGTTAACCATAACAAGCTCATTCCCTGCCAGAATAACCATTCATCATACATTAATGTATCCGTTTTTTCCTTAAGGATTAACCGTTTTAAGAAAATATTTTTGCTTACAAGAAGGCTGACGAATGAACCGAGCGCGATAACACGAAAGCGGCCGAGGAAAGAATCAGAGAGAAACGCACCAAGGATTGGCATGAAATTGGAAATTGCAGACCAAAGGAATAAAACGTTAGCTCCCTTGGCATTGGACATGTGATATTCATTTATTAAGTACAAAATCATATTTGCATGAAGACCAAAGCTTGCAACTTTCTCAATTGTCTCGGTTGCTGCATAAACAAAAACAATGTAATCCCCCATCGATTAGTTAAGGAGTGAATCAACAATCCTTGTATCTCTATATCTTACATAATAATGAGAAATAGATGAATTTAAGGCTCACATATAACAAAAGGCATGGTCTTAAGGCCACCCAGTTTGGTGGTGAGATGCTTCTCTTCTCCACCGTGTTTCATTTGATCACAAGGGTTCTCCATTGATGTTCTTCACAATGCAAAGAGCCAAAGAGTGTATTTGGTGAGATACCAATCAAGTGGAGAAAACTTGTGTCTTCAAGGCCTCAAATATAATATCCTTATTTTTACTAACCATCACTAAGGTTAAATTCCAAAAATGGTCCTTGTATTTATTCGGATTTAATCCTTTTATTTTTTATTTGTTTGAAATTGGTATTTTGTTACAATTTAGTGGAACTGTAAAAATTACACAATATTAATCCACATGTCTTTTATAATTAATTGTTATATGTCACATAAACAATTTAAAAATTATAAAAATTTACAAATTATGAAAATGACCTCTTAAAAATAAAAAATATTAAACAAAAAGGTAAAATTACATAGAAATTTTCTCCCTACTATTCAAATTCCTCACTTTTCGATCCTTTTAACCAATTTTTACCCTTGAAGATACAACTTTCTTTTAAATTTTACATGTAATTATTTGAATATTACGGACGTGGGTGTACACATTGATATATGCATATACTTTAAAAATTAGAATTCACAAAAATAGTAAACACAAGCTTTCAAAGAAAAGGGGGAAAAAGAAAGCCATATTAGAAAAGGAGCAAAAGAATTGGACTGAAATCAATGGACTCAAAAGATAGAGAGAGAGAGAGAGAGAGAAGAAGAAGAACCAAATCATAAACAACCACAAAACCAATCCTTTTCAACCCAAAAGATCAATAGAAAAGTTTGATAAAAATCCAAAGTAAGCACAAAATAAATAATTGCTTATTAAGTTAGGTTTAATACATAATTTAATATTTCAACTTGACATTTTTTAATGTGATATTTTTCTTATTTTTAGTTTAAGCAGTATTTATATTTGACAAAAGTTATTCACTTTTTAAAAGTTATATTTTGGTATTTTAAAAGTAAAAGGGTTAACTTTTAATGTTTAATTAGGCTTTAGAGTTGATTTGATGAGAATATATTATTAACTAATAATATTAGTAATTAACTTTCATCGAATTAAGTTTAAAACCGAATTAAATCAAATCCATCATAATGTATTTGACAAATTAAATACAAAATTAAACAAATTCACAATTAACACTAAATTTATGGCTGAATTATAAAAATATGTTGAAATTATTTTTGAGAAAATGTTCTGAATTTTTTAAACCTACCGTTCTTAATCATTTTTTTTTTTGTTGATTCAAGAAAAAGTTGGGTATTGATTCCTGGAATATTAATGATATATAGAAGAATATCCATGTATATCTTTTCAATGAAAAATTTTATAAAAAAAAACAGAATTTCAGATTAATAGAATATTTCTTCTTTTTACAATTTGCCAAGAAATTTTGCCGATTCTAATATTTTATCTGATAACTTATTTTGTTAGAACTACTATTTATTTCTTGAGTTAGAAATTCGTTTTCTTGTATTTTATAATTAGAATTTTTGTATTTGATTTTTGATTGTGTTTGTTCTCTTAGTTAGATCTTTTATTTTTTTTTCCTGTTAATGAATAATTTGTCTACACCATAGATTGAATTTGAAGTGATGATTTGTGAATCATCTTATTACTGATTATCGAATCATTTTTAGTCCCACCCAATTCATATGGTTTTCTCAACTCAAAAAATGGAATTGGATTTATTTTTTGAAAGTTCTTTTTTTATTCCTTTTAGAAATAGAATGCTTTTAGTGATCCATTTTTTTGTTTCTTTTGAAGCTTTTCGAAACAATTTAATTTTTTTTCTTTTAAAATTGTTAAAGCTATAAAGCATTTTGTTTTCAATTTTTTATTTTTATTTTTTTTAGTCTTTTAAAAATAGGCTCAAAAAAACGAACGCCGTTTTTGAGGAGAGCCAAAAGGTTGTTCAGTTTCCATTCCCCAAATTGTTAAAAAGCAAAAATCATTCTTTTCACCTTTCTTTTTTTTTTCATTAGATCTTTATGAGAGGATTGTAGTTTAAATCTGTGCCAAGGTTTCAGGCAAAAAGGAAATAAGATCTTTATCTGAATACCGTCTATTAACCAGTTTTTTGGAAATTCTGTTTTGGATAATTGAACACCATTATAAGTGCATTTAATATGCATTTCTTGATTCCAATCCTTTAAATCCTCAGACCACTCAGGAAATTAAAATAATAATATACGAGCAATGTTTTGAACTATTATCAATGAAGGTAATAAAATATATTTTCTAAGAGTTGATTGGGTTATTAACACGGAGCCCCTTATTACTTGAGCAAGTAAAAGACTATCCCAAGCTTCTGCTATTTCTATCCTCATTTTCTCTTCTCTTTTGTATTTTTCTCTTTTGGCCTTGTCTTTTTTCTCGATCTTTTTTTTCTGTATAATCAGAAATTTTTTATTCTTTTCTTTTACATATCCAATTTCGAGATATTCGTTTCAGCGGTCCAGAAATATCAAAAGAAGAAAAGAGTGATTTGTCTACTCTATCCAAAAAAAGGGGGAATGTACATTTGCTTGAAACAGCTCCCAAGTAATTGTTTTACGCCTTTGGGAACGTAATTGTTTTACGTTTCATAAATAGCATTTCGATTCCTGTCATAATTGTACCATACTTCAAAAAAGTATTTCGAATTTCAAATTCTAAAAATATGTATTGATTTATTTTCTTACATTTTCTTATAGAAACATAGGATTTCTTTAGATCACTTCAACTTGATACATTATTTGTATATCCATTAAATTAGAAAAGGGTTTTCTACATTGGGTTGAAAACAGGGGAAGGAGATTTAGTAATTCAGAGAAATAATACTTCATAAAGTTACAAAATTGAAACTTAATGAGTTAATTTCAACAACCCGATTAAAGCTCTTATATATATGTGCTCTGCGATCCACTATAGTATAAATAGAAAAAATTATTATTCTATTTTTTAACTATTTATTATTATAAATTGTATATTATAAAAATAACAAATTATTATAACACTAACCTAACAAATACAAATGGGCGATGGGGAAAATAAGAATCCCCCCTCTTGGAAATGAAAAGAAAGATATTCAAAAATTCAAAAAAGTTAAACATTTGTATCTTATTCGAGTTAAACCAATTCAGATTACTCCAAATTTATTTGGCGTACAGAAAAACTTTTTGAATTCCCCGTAGAAAGAGATTTGAGCATTGAATTCTATGTAATGATCAATAAATTCGATTTAATTCTCTATCCATACGTGCAAAAATCCTAGCAAGAATCTAATCTATTCGATAGCTATAGCTATTTGGGCTGGAATTGACGAACAAGGAATACCCATATTAGTGTTTAGTAGTTTCAAATAGAAATCTAAATGGGGTGTGGCCAAGTGGTAAGGCAGCGGTTTTGGTTTCACTATCACGGAGGTTCGAATCATACGTCCCGAGCATACTCTATTTATGTATCGAATAACCATATACGAATCTAAATTGCTCTTTTTTCGTTTTTAATAACCTTCTTTCTAACAGTCAAGTATTGGAGAAAATGTGATTCTTGCTTTTGATTTTTAATGATGTCTTAATATTGGCACTCGAACAACTGTGAGATTGCTAGATCTATTCTACTGAGTTATTTGATCTATCGGATCATTTGAAGATGCACGGTAGATTCAAAAAGATTAGTTTATTTTGTTTTTGGAGAGAGAAAGGAAAACATTATTTTTGATGTGGCAATGAAAATGTGCCCTATAGAACGCGTTTTCTCTCTTTCCTAAAAGCGCGTCCTATAGTGCGCTTCTTCACTTTGCTAAAAATTGTTTTTCTTTTTCTTTCTTGCAGTTAGAAATTAGAATTCTATAGATTTATTTTTTTTCTGTGTTTGAGATAGACATTGTTATAGTTTTTAAGGTATGTTTGAATTTACGGTGGTGTCGTGGAGCTAGGTGACCTCCAAATTTCATCTACCATGTGAGTATGGAGCCATCAGTCGAGAAGTCGGATCACGTTGCAACTCAAAGTTCTAGTTGACAGTGATTAATAAGGTTTCGGGTTAAAGTGTAACTAGGGTTTCAAGTTTTCAAAAATTATAATGTCAATGGATGGAGTATAGATGGGGCCCCAATTGACAGTGGTTATGCGGGCACGACAACAAGTTTTTCCTTGTTAGAAGAGGATGCTTTATAAAACCCAAACAAAAGTACAAGGAAAAAAACATAGTGGCATTTTAGTATAATCAAGTAATTCATTCTATCTATGTCCACCAAAGGCGGTGACCCCATTACTATAACTAGTGATAGAATTGGGATGTAACAGGTTTTACTAATAAGGTCATTGTCTTTGGTGGAGTTGGATAACACGAATTACTTGATTATACTGGAAGACCCCTATGTTTTTCTTCCTCATACTTATGTATGGGTTTTATAAAGCATGCTCCTCTGACGAGGAGAAACTCGTTGTCGTACCCGCATAACCACCGTCAACTAGGGGCCCATTATGCTCCATCCATTGACAACATAACATTTGTAAACTTGAAAGCCTTAGCTACACTTCGGCCTAAGTATATAAAATTAGATAATTAATAATGTTAAAAACATAATAATTAACTATTTAAAATTAAATAATTTAATAATATTTTCTTACCATTTATAATTGAACGTTGGAGATATGTTTGTCATCCAAACGAATAAACTGATTTTTCATTTTACAAATTATAAAGAATAAAACAAAATCGAAAAGAATAAGATTCAAAGAAAGATTTTTAAAAAATAATTGAGATTTGAGAATTGAGAATCGAGAACCGAGAATTGAGAATCGAGGATTGAGAATTGAGAATTTAGGATTGCAGATTGTCTATTGAGTTGAAAAGAATAAAGTTTGGAGGGGTTTATATAGGATAAATTATGGATGTTGGGGTATTATTGCCACTGCAAAAAGTTTCTCAATTGGTAAATTTCGAAAAAAAAAAAACAATCAGCAAATTTTCTCAATTTTTTTTCAGCATATATGTCTATAATTTAGCCCTAAATTTATGGTATTAACAAAATCATGAAAAATTCAAACCTAGTAATATTAGTAACTAACTTTCATTAAATCAATCCTCAAACCTAAATCAAACACACAAAAAATTCAACATCGTTACCTTTAGGTACCAAAATATATAACTTTTATCAAATATAAGTATCAAATTAAATAAAAAAATAACAGAAATATCACATTAAAAGAATGTGTAAAACTTAAATACCAAATTATTTATTAAACCGACTGTTGTTAGCTATTGTTTTTAAATGACTCGACTACTAAATAAATATATATAACTTCATTATTTCTCATGAAATATTTAAATTAGTAATCACTTTTTCAATATCATATTATAAACTAAGAATTTTTTATAATTTTGATTGTTTGAAATTAATAAATGAATTTAATAGTAAAAAGAAAAGAATGTTCACGTTTTAGGAGTTCATTACCATGGTACTTTACAAAGAGGTAAACAACTAATCATGGGTGGAGATTAAACCCCAAATCTCATGGTTAAAGGATAGAGTGAACAACCACCCCACTATATCTCATAGTTACTAATTTTTTTGTTTTTAATAAAGGATTAAAAACATGTCAAATTCAAATATTTGAATCACACAGTTAAATTCAATTTCAAATTCACACATGTCAGAGTTTTACAAGACAATGTGATGGTGGGTTTAGGAACCACAGTGCTTAGGAGGATTCAACGGATAATGAGAATTTTAATGACTGAAGTGGATTAGGTATGTTATTAGAGAAGACAATCTAGTTGCTGACTGTTTGGTTAAGCTGAGTTTAGTATGGAGGTCAAGCCTGCAAGTTTTTGATGATGCATCAAATGAAGTTTTGGGGTTTCTGCAAGAGAACAAAGTTAGGGTTGTTTTTGTTCAATTTAATTTGATGAAATTATTGTTTCTTGTTTATCACCAAAAAGAAAAAAGCGTGTCAAATTCAAATATTTAAATAAAAAATAAAAAGTAAATCACGAGGGAGTGGAGTAGAGCCAAATTGACAAATTTTATAGAGATTAAGTGCTAAATTTATTATACCTAACTTTTAAACCGAGGATGAAAAATATTTATTATGGACCAATTTTAAAAGAAATTGATAAAAGCAGGGACCATCCTTAAAAATATAACCTATCCTAACTAAGATTATAAAATTAAAGTGATTCATAGTGTATAATATTCTTAATTATTAGCAAAATGGAGGTGTTGTCATAGTCAATATCCACTTTGTGGATACGACATTTTAAATGATAGGGACTTTATTTGAATTATTGTTGTTTTTATGAATATTGAAATGTGTAGTGTTGAGGCAGTAACAGCAACTACTTGACAAAATCTCCCTTCTAAGGCCTCAAAACTTGGAAGATTTTGTCACAATCTTATTGCTTCACATGGGGATATAAAGATTGAGATTCGTTTTCACAAATTTGTAATTCCTCACATCTTTTAATTTTTAATATTTTATATAAATTTGTACCAAACGAAACCTACTTGGGTTATATATAAGATCAAGATTGGATTTCCAATCCCTATAATTACTCTCTTTTTTTAATTTTAAAATTTTAAAAAAAAATTAAGTGTATAAAATGAACATGAGTTTTTTTTTAACAATTTTTTATAGGTTTTGATTATATTTGTTCTTTTTGACACAATGCCTAGAATTACCCATAGCCCCTCCCCAACCCATAAATAAGAGGATAATGGATTTTAGCGCACTCGAACCCACGTCTTCCAGTATTGGCAACAATACCCATTCTAAGGGTAAAGTCATAGGTGTACATATGATGTCGTAACCATTTTTTTGGATAAAACAGTAAGTGATGCGGTCGACTCGGGTTTTTAAAAAAAATGAAAAGAAGGAGTCGCCACCGATCTTTATTGATATGATGTGTGATCGGGCCACCTCGTAAACTAGTTATTTTTAATAAGCAGTTTGATTTATCAAAACAACGATTTTGGTCTCTGAAATCCGAAAAACGAGTTTGGGAGTCGATTACATGACGAGGAAGGGTTAGCACCCTCGTCGCCCAAAATTGGTACCAAATTGATTGATCGATGTCCTAATGTTGAAAACTTTGAAATGATTAGAAAATAGATACTTCGATTTCCAAAACTTGAAGGGATCGAAGGGACGTTAAGACTCCTTATTTTCAAGAGATAAAGCATCATGTCCGATGAAGTTAGGCGCAATACTTTAGACTCCGAAACTAAGCTCGCCTTTTAAAACTTAGTTTTACATTTGAAGAGGGTCTTAGTCATTTGTCAAACGAGAGATCAAAACCAGATAAGTTAGGGCTTGTTTTCTCGAAAAGCCAAAAGATAGGGATATTGCCTCCATTTTAGGAAAAAGAAACTTATCTCAAAGTATCTAGATGTCGAGTCCAGTAAGTTAGGGTGTGACATTTCGAATTTTTGAGATTAAGTGCTTTGTTTAAAATTTGAATTGCGATTTGAAAAGGATCATTCCGTTGTTTAGCTTAAACGAGAAAAATCGGACCCCAGTAAGTTAGGACTCGATTCTCCCAGATTGCTAACATGGAAATATTGGTCGTTATAAAAATTGAGATGTTGGGAAGGATTAGTGAGACGAACGATGAGAATATTGATAATAACAAATAATAGTAATAGCAACAATAACGAAAATAAAATAACAATAATGATGATAATTAAATAATAAAATAGTAATATATAAAATAATAGTAATGGGGTGAGAATAATAATATAAGTGATGATGAAATGAAAGTGAAAATAATACATTAAATAATAAAACAATAATAATAATATAAGTAAAATAATATTAATGATATGCTAATGAAAATAACGGTAATAATAAAGGTAATAATATAAAATAATAGTAATAAAATGGAAGTAATAATAATGTTAAAGAAATAATAGTGATAGTGGTAATAGTTATAAAAGATAAAAAAAAAATGATGGTAATAGTAAGAGTAATAATGATAATAGTTTAAGAATAAAACAAAAATAAATAATAATAGTAACAACAATAATAGTAATAATAATGAAAATAATAATACTAAAATAATAATAATATTAATGATAATAAGGATATTAAATTAATAGAATAACCAAAATAACTAAAAAGGGACTAAATTGGATTTAAAACAAAGTTTCAGGGCGAGATCTGAAATAAATAAAAGAGAGGAGGGCCTTATTATAATACGCGTAAGAAGCGGAGGGACTAAAGATGAAATAAGCCCCTCCGGCCAAAAGCAAGCACGACAAGTGGACTAAATTGAAAACCAAATAGACTTTCGAGGCAAAATTAAAGAAACGGAAAACTTGATTGGAAAACCATGAAAAGGCGGAGGGACTACGCCCATAAATATCCCTGTTTTTGGCAAAACACGCGGATCTTCGGGTAGGCGGTCGGATCGGGTCGGGTCATATCAAAATGACGCCGTTTTGGTGCCTGAGAGGCCTGCCCAAAACAACATCGTTTTGGAGGCCTATTTAAGGCACAAATCCTTCAAAAAAAATCATTTTCACCTGCTCTTTTAAAAAAAACAGATCCTCCTCTTTTTTTCTCTGCAAGGGTCGGCTTTTTGGAGCCGCTCCGATCAAATCCCCATCACGGGCTCTGTCGCCAAGATTTACACAGCACAAGATGGTAGAAAAAGGTAAAATTTTGTATCTTTTCTTCCTTTTTTATTTTTCCTTTTTTACTTAATATATATATGTTTGTGTAAAAAAGATCCGAAATGAAATAAATAAAATGAAAAGGGTAAAAATCACCTCCTAAAGTTACTGATTTTGATTCTTTTTGGTTCGTCTCCCTTTCTTTGCTTAATATCCGTTCTTTTCGTGTTTGAGAATTTGCTGCTATTGTATTGCTAATCTCTAATTTTGGTATTTGATAAAAAAAACCCCTTTTTACAAAGAAATAATCGATTTTTATAGCCTTTGCCTTTTTTACATTTTGCTACTTTCTGTCTCTTCTCGTTTAATGTTTTGCAGGTCAGAGGCGGTGAAAGGGCGGTGGACAAGACCAGCCTTGAGGCAAGTGGTTGTCGACCGACCATTAGCGGAGGCTGCGGCATTAGCTAGGGTTTTGGTGCTCTTTTTTTTGGTTTTGGGCTTGTAGTATTTAATTTTGTTTGGTTTTATGCTTATTTTGGGTTTTCATTTTCTGTTGGGCTAGGCAATTTTGGGCTCATACAGCTGCCCCTCTTTGCTCATTGTCGTGTAACGGGAACAGAGCAAAGACTTAAAAGGTCCAAATTTGCCCGGTCCCGCTGAGTCTTGATTCTTCGGCGCTTTTATTCTTCAGGTAGCTTCATTCCAGTCCATCATATCTTGCTTCTTTGATCCACTCCATCGCCACTTCAGAGAGATAGGACATGTATCTTCAATTTTCTCCTGCTGTAACTTCGAGGAGATGAGATTTGTTTTGACCTGCTCTACTGTAATTTATGTCTTCGTTCTGTTCCACTGCAACTTCAGGGAAATAAGATCTGCTATCTTTAGTCTGCTCCACTGCAACGTCAGGGAGATAAGACTTGCATCTTCAACCTGCTCCACTACAACTTCAGGGAAATAAAGTTTGTATTGATCTGCTCTGCTGCAACTTTAGAGAGATAAGATCTGTAATTTATATCTTCAATCTGTTCCACTGCAACTTCAGGGAAATAAGATCTACTATCTTCAGTCTGCTCCACTGCAACATCAGGGAGATAAGACTTGTATCTTCAATTTGCTCCCCTGCAATATCAGAACACGGACTTTCTATCTTGATCGCTCCCGCAACATCGGGATGCGGACTTCTATCTCCAATCTGCTCCCTGCAACATTAGGAACGCCGGACCTGTCATCTTCGATCTGCTCTACCGTGAACTCAGGGAGACAAGATCTTCCATCTTTAATCTGCTTCCTGCAACATCAGGAATGCCAAATCTACTACCTTCAATCTGATCCTGCAAACTCAAGGACCATCGGTGATATCTTGATCCGCTTCAGTAACCCGGGAAGGTCAAATCATTATCTTCAATCCGATCCTCGCAAACTCAAGGACCACTAGATCGATATCTTGATCGACTTCCGCAACCGGAAGGTTAAATCTACTATCTTCAATCGATCCGTGCAAACTCAAGGACCACCGGTGATATCTTGATCCGCTTCACTGCAACCGGGAGGTCAAATCATTATCTTCAATCTGATCCTCGCAAACTCAAGGACCACCGGTGATATATTCGATCCGCTTCCACGCAACTTCGGGGAGGTCAAATCGCTATCTTCAATCTGATCCTACAAACTCAATGACCACCGGTGATATCTTGATCCGCTTCCGCAACCGGAAGGTCAAATCTGCTATCTTCAATCTGATCCCCGCAAACTCAAGGACCACGGTGATATCTTGATCCGCTTCGCAACTTCGAAGGTCAAATCGCCATTCCCTCATACGTTCCTATAGTGTCCTTTTAAGGACATAACTGCAGAATGAGTACATGCTCATGCCTAATGATTAGGATGCCATGATTGGAATGAGTTAAATTTTTATGAGTATGATTCCTATTCAAGGTGTTATCACTCATTTATCTGTCAAGGTTTTATCTCCGTTTCCCTTGCAGTAACCATTTTCGCATGAATGACTTACCCCTGTAGAAATTTCAAAGCCCATTTTAGGCCTCGAAACACGGGCCTATATTGACTTCTAGCTGTCTTCCCCGGGAGTCACAACTCTTACTTGAAGAATACCCGACTTGGTTCGTTTTGGATTCGTTCCTCAGCAATTTAAGGTTTTTGAATCTTTCCTTATCAAAAATTGGCCTGTCATACCTTTTCTAAGTGACCAAGTAACATTATTCACCTTGCCACGATTTTTGAATTGGGCGAGGAACTTTGAAGCAATGGTCTCCATTAAGACCCCCCTTTTTCCAATGTCTTTATCCTGTGTTCGTGGAAATTCTAAACAATTGTCCAGTCTCGGCTTCCTATTTTATCTAGAGATTTCCAAAGTAATATGTGGAACTTTCTTTTGTGAAATTGTTAGTTCATCAATTATTGTTTCAATGCAGCATGTTAATGATGGATATGATGGGTCGATTTCAAAGAGAGTTAAAATGAATTATCTATGAAACGAAAGAAAATTGAATAGGGACATATCCTTTTTTACGGAGAACTCAAAAATAGTAAAATAAACAACATGGATCAGATGCCCTAGACATCGCCAATTAGGCTTCCATATACAAACTTCAATAAGACTACTTTGAGCCTGTCATATGTTTTAGAAGACTCAAAGTATTTTGTCGATGCCCCGATATGCAACGTGCTTCCTTTTCTGTTGATTCTAGCGCTGCAAGATCGTAACATGTCTATTCAAAACTCGAGCCGCCCTTTTCGAGTTTTCAACTCAAAAGCCCTTTGGTCTCAAGGTGCCCTTTTGCGGGTTTTCACCTTGGCCTCTCCGTTTTTTTTTTTGAAGTCTCAAAGTGCCCTTTGCGGGTTTTTACCTTGGCCTCTTCCATTTCAAGCAAAGTATTTTTTAACTGAATCGAGTTCACGGATTAGGCAAACTTTTCCGTCTATCTCGGTCGAGAATCGATGTACCTCCAGAAAGCTTTCTTTACCACATACGGTCCTTCCGATTCGGCATCCACTTTCTTACGTAATCCTTTTGTATGGGAAAGATCTTTTTCAGCATGAGGTCCCCCTCATGGAATTCCATTGGGCGAACCTTTTTGTCGTAAGCTCGTATCATTCGCTTTTGGTACATCTGACGATGACGGATAGCCCTCAATCTCTTTTTTTCAATTAAGTTCAACTTATCATATCGAGCCTGGATCCATTCAGCCTCATCCAGCTTCACTTCTGACAATACCCGAAGAGAAGATATTTCCACTTCAATAGGTAGAACTGCCTCCATCCCATAGACCAATGAGAAAGGCATTGCCCTAGTAGAGGTTCGAACAGATGTTCGATAAGCATAGAGCGTGAACGGTAATTTTTCATACCAATCCTTGTAAGTCTCAATCATCCTCCCCACTATCTTTTTGATGTTTTTTTTTGGCCGCTTCCACTGCCCCATTCATTTTTAGATGATACGGAGACGAATTATGGTGTTTAATGTTGAATTGGCTGCAAACTCTCGCTATCGTACTGTTGTTTAGGTTCAATGTGTTGTCTGATATTATCCTCTCAGGCATTCCATATCGACAAATAATTTCTTTCTTCAAGAACCGACTGACCGCTGACTTAGTAACGTTAGCATATGAGGAGGCCTCTACCCACTTGGTGAAGTAGTCGATGACCACGAAGATGAACCGATGCCCATTTGAAGCTTTCGGTGAGATTGGTCCAATGACATCCATGCCCCACATGGAAAATGGCCATGGGGAAGTCATAACGTGTAAAGGTGACGGAGGCACATGAATCTTGTCTCCATAAATCTGGCATTTATGACATTTTTTGACCTAGTTGATGCAGTCTCTTTCCATGGTGGACCAATAATATCCAAACCTCATTATTTGTCTGGCCATTGTGAAACCATTGGCGTAAGTTCCGCAGACGCCTTCATGGACTTCTTCTAGGATTAACTTAGCTTCGGCGGCATCCACACATCTCAGCAGCACTTGATCTTTCCTTTTCTTGTATAGGACCTCTCCATCCAGGACGTATTCACAAGCTAGTCTTCCTAACGTTCTTTTATTGTTCTCAACTGCTTGGTCCGGGTACTCATGATTTTTCACGTACTGCAGTATATCGTGGTACCATGGTAGGCCAATTTTCTCTTCTTCCTCAATATTGTAGCAATGGGCTGGGTCCTGATGAATGATCATTCATATAGGCTTCATATCCTCATTCTCGTTTATTCAGGCCATGGAGGCTAAGGTTGCCAAAGCATCAGCCAACTGGTTTTCGTCTCTGGGTAAATAACGGAAAGTGACGCCATCAAACTCTCTGATCAAATCTTGGGCCAATCTTTTGTAGATGGCCAGCTTTGGATCCATGGTTTCCCATTCCCTTTTAAGTTGATAGATTACGAGGGCGGAATCTCCATACACTTCCAATACTCTGATTTTGCATTCGATAGCGGCGCAGAGACCCATGATGCAAGCTTCATATTCAGCCATGTTATTAGTGCAATCGAAATCCAATTTGCAAGCAAATGGGTAATGGTCTCCTTTTGGGGATATCAGAACTGCTCCAATTCTATTGCCCACGGCATTTGATGCTCCGTCAAAATTCATCTTCCAAGGATGATCTTCTGAGGCACCCTCTCCATTGTTTGCCACATACATCAAATCTTCGTTAGGGAAATCGAAGTCTAAAGGCTCATAATCTTCAAGGGCTCTACTGGCTAAAAAGTTCGCTATTGCACTCCCTTTTATTGCCTTTTGGTTCACGTAGACTATGTCGAATTCAGAAAGCAGAATCTGCCATCTGGCCATCTTTCCGTTCAAAGCGGTAGACTCCATCATATATTTTAGAGGATCTAGCTTCGAGATGAGCCATGTCGTATGATACAACATATACTTCCTCAATCTTCGAGTTGTCCAAATCAAGGAACAACATAGTTTCTCGATTGGCGAGTACCTTGTTTCGCACTCAGTGAATTTTTTACTAAGGTAGTATATTGCCTTCTCTCTTTTTCCCGAATCGTCATGCTGACCAAGCACACATCCCATTGAATTATCGAGCACTGTCAAATAAAGGATTAACGGCCTACCTGGATGAGGCGGTGTCAATACTAGGGCATTGGACAGGTATTGCTTTACTTTGTCGAAGGTCTTTTGGCATTCTTCATCCTACGTGCCCGGATTACGTTTCTTAAGAAGACGGAATATAGAGTCACATTTCTCAGTCAGTTGTGAAATGAACCGAGCGATGTAATTTAGCCTTCCTAAGAAACCTCTAATTTCTCTTTGGGTACGTGTTAGAGGCAACTCTTGTATGGCCTTGACTTTGTCTGGGTCAACCCCAATCCTCTTTTTACTGACCACGAATCCAAGCAACATCCCAAACTGAGCTCCGAAGGTACACTTTGCTGGATTAAGTTTAAGCTGGAATTTTCTCAACCTCAAGAATAGTTTTCTTAGGACCTGCACATGTTCCTTTTCAGTTCGGGACTTGGCGATCATATCGTCGACGTAAACCTCAATTTCTCTGTGTATCATGTCATGAAATAGGGTTACCATGGCTCTCTGATATGTCGCTCCCATATTTTTTAGCCCAAATGGCATCACCTTGTAGCAAAATGTCCCCCACATGGTCACAAATATTGTCTTATCCATATCTTTAGGATGCATCTTTATTTGGTTGTATCCTGAGAAACCATCCATGAAGGGGAACAACGAATAGCCCGTCGTATTGTCTACTAAGGTGTCGATGTGAGGCAACGGGAAATTATCTTTCGGGCTAGCCTTATTTAGATTCACGTAGTCTCGCACATTCGCACTTTTCTATCTTTCTTAGGGGCGAGGGCGATATTAGCCACCCAATCCGAATACTTAACCACTTGCAAGAATCCGTTAAATTTTTCTCGACTTCTTCTTTTATTTTTAACAAAACATCCGGTCTCATTCTTGAAGCTTACATTGGGCGGGCTTGTATTCTTCTTTTATGGGCAACCGGTGTCTGCGATATCGATGCTTAATCCGAGCATATCTTGATCGACCACGAATACATCTTTGAATTCTTGGAGTAACTCGATGAGGTTTCGCTTGGTCTCTACCGTGATACAAGCTCTGATCTTCACTTCTTGTCCTTCTCGGGTTCATCACTTCCACCGCCTCTTTATGCGATAGGATATGTTTTTCTTCTTGCTCTACCATTCTCAACAACTGAGGCAAGTCACATTCTCATCACTTTCAAAATTCGAGATTCCTCTAAACACATGTCTTACTCAAAACGGACCTCTGAATCTGTAGTATCATTGCTCATATCATTGATGGCTAGGGACATGTGATGGGTATCAAGGGATGTACAAAGAATAAATGAATTGAAGGATAACTATTCACATGATATGAATGGGAACAAGAAATGAAAAAAAGTTTGTTAGAATTAAAGATGCATTTCATTGGAACAAAATATCCAAACATGAGCCTGTTTCACAAAAAAAATCTCATTGTTTCTAGGCTTAAAACAATGAGTGCGTTCTGAATATTACTCTGTATAATCTCTAAAAACTATAGGAAATTCTTCTGCAGTCCAATTGTTTAGAATACTTTTAGGTTCGTACGGGTGAATGCCCAATAGGTTTTCTTGATCATTTTCCTCGTACTGTATGGCATTGATGTAAGGAAGATTCTCCGGGTAGATCATTCCTCCTGATACGAAGGTACGGGATATGTGGGGGAATGTCATTGATTCCTACTTGACGTCCTCTCCATTCAACCTTGCCCTTCTCCTTTCTTGTTTCTTCTCTATTTCCTTCCTCATTTGTTTTGCATCTGGTTTGAAACCCAAGCCAAAACGGTCTCTCTTTTCTTTCAACATCGGGATCTAAACTTTTCCTTGGAGATGTTTGCCCAATCTTTTTCCTGGTAGAGCCCATTTTCCTATCATCATTCGTAGGCCCATCCTCGTGGTCTTAGATAGCTTAGGCACCGGGACTTCATTCCCCTCCGAGATGAAAGTAGCATTTACGAACTCTAAGGATCGAAAGGAACATTCAATGGCTCCTCACTTGTTTCTAGATATGGCGCTTCATTGGTAACGATTGCTATGATGTCTTCTTGGTATTTATAGTTACGGTCGGTTTTACATTACTTCAATTTACAGTGCGTTGGCGAGGACAAAGACCTGCCGAATGAATCGAGGCCTTCCCAATAAGTAGTTGTAAGAGGCTTGATGTCCATGACTAGAAAATCTACTTCATATGTGTTAGGCCCGATCAATAATAAGACGTCCATTCTTCCCATCACTCTTCTTTCGGTGCCATCAAATGCTCTCACTATGTTACGGCATGCTTTCATGTGAGAGCTATCTATAAACAACCTCTTGATGTAGCTAAAGGTAAGACATTTAAAGCTGATCCATTATCTATTAACACACTTTCGTGAGTGTATCCCTTACAACAGTAGTTATGTGTAAGGCTTTTGTTGATCCCACGCCTCCTGGTGGGATTTCATCATCACTGAAGTAAATAAAATTGTCAGCACTTATGTTACTAACCAGACGGTCCAATTTATTAACGGATATATCCTTAGTAATATAAGTTTCATTCAGTACTTTCATCAGTGCTTCACGGTGCACTTCCGAAGCTTAATAAGAGGGCTAGCTACAGATATGCTTGCTGGTTGTTTGCGCAGCTGTTCTACCACGCTATACTCACTGTGTTTCAAGAATTTCAAGAATTCTTTGGCCTCCTCCTCTTTTACGGGTTCATTGGCGAGGGCTTGGTTCCTTTTCGCCTTAATCGGCACAATCTTTGGTTTCTTTGGTTCTGCTCCTTTGTTCTTGGGTCGTCTGCTTCCCACTACTGCGTATAGGACCCTTCATTCTTGACTTCCTCGAAATGCTAGTGGAGCTTTACGCCCTTTGTATCATTATATTACAATTGTAGTCCCAGTACCTTTTCTTTGTCTTTGTAGGGAAAAGAAGCAGGTCTCTGAATTATAATCTTCGGCCTTTCTCGTACCCTACCTTTCGTATTTCGCAAGATGATGCTTCTCGGGTAATTGACTCCAGGCTTCATCAATTCTTCCTCGGTCATACATACATTCCTTTCCTCTACTCCTTCTTCATGGAATAAAACTCCAGTTCCTTGTTGTCCATAAGGTTTTGCACCAAGATTCTAAATTGGGCACATTCTTGAATCTCGTGCCCTTTTATTTTATGGAGTTCGCAGTAGTTCTTTATATACCTCCAATTTTTTGCAGGGTCTGAATCTGTCAATCCTCTCTTTGACATTTCTTCCCAGACTACTCTTAATGGGGTTTTCACCTCCGTGACGTCCTTCTTGATTTTTCTCACCACCTCCTCACCAATTGTGTTTACCCCTCTACCTTCGTGATTGGGTAGTTGGTTCCCCTTTTTTTTCAAATTGTCGAGTGTTATGACCTCCATCTTTATTAGCCTCTCGACTACCTTTTTAAAGGTGAGGCAATTCTCTATTGAATGCCCTGCTACCCCTGCATGGTAATCGCATTGAGCGTTAGGGTCGTACCACTTAGGGTATGGAGGTTGCAATGGTTGCAGATAGAACGGAGACACGATATGCTCATTGAACAAGGTCTGGTATAGCTCCTTGTACGTCATTGGAATTGGCTTGAATTGAATTTTTTCAGTATTCGGTCTGGTTCTCAATTCCTGTCTTGCCAGACCTTGTTGTCCAAAGGTGACTGTCTTTGGCCGATTAACCGTGATCGCCTTGTGTGTGCTCACGTTATTTACTTCACCGTCCTTCTTCTTAGGAGCGACCCTTCTAGCGCTTTCTCCTGCCTCGATCTTGTCGCCCCTTATGGCATGTTCGATCATCTCTCCCGCCATTACAATGTCGACAAAGCTTTTTGTAACACCCCTTACTCGTGTTCGACGCCAGGACAGAGTATGAGGCATTACCGAAGAGTACGAAACACTTACAGATTATTTAAACCATTTATCACTCAAATATCAAAATTGATTATAAAAGTTCCTTTAACGAACCCTTGAAGTCCAAATCATGCATTGGGATTGGGTGGGACTAAATTAGAATCGTATAAAATTTTTTTTTTTTAAGATATTCAAGCTGAGCCTTATACTTAATACGATTTGTTAGTCGTACACTTCATATAAATAACAAGAAAGCATATATAGGCTCAATTCTCATTAAATTTCTCTTGTACTTGTACTTTTTCATCCTATGTATTCATATAGCATATAACAATCATACCTCTGTTTTTCATATACATTTTATAACAATTTGTCTTGGTTTCAAACTACTTCACATTTGAGTTTTACTTATCCAATCATTTGAAACATCATCTTTATACATATAGTGCACTTGAGATGCAAAAATTCTATAATTATGAATGAACACATTTATCAAACACATTCCATGTTTTTATATATATTATAGTCTCATATTTCCATGTATCATTTACCATCATTTTCTCGTATTTTTGACAAATACATATAACAACTTATAATCATGCAATTCACTAACTCTTCCTGCCAATTACAATTTAAATTAGCAACTCACTTATTGAGCCCAATTTCAATGTTCACTACAATCTATCATATAAATTTGGATGTACATATCCACCAATAAATTCCATGTACAGTATCATCATCTCATATTTCTACATACATTACTTTACATATTATGAACTCAAATAACATATACAAGACATACCAATGTATTTCAAATACGTTTTCATAATATTTCATTTAGAATTAAGATTATTTTATATTAGAACTCTTCTCATTAACTCATTTGGAATACCAATTCTTACAGATAATAGACTCAAGGATGTACAAATATATAATCACAAATGAACTCATTCGTCAACCAAGTTCTACGTTCATGTCTCATCAACTCGTAATTCCTTATATCACATAATATATATATCATGATTTCCATTCCCTTAATATTTTTCCATATTTATCCCGTTGAATTTCTTGAAATTTTCGATGGATTTTCAGAGGTACACTTTAGTGTACAAATCCAGATCCGTCAATTTGTATTCATGTGGGCACATTTCCATTTCAGAGAGCACACTCCCGCGAACCTCATCCTTACAGCGGGATTACGGTCGAGCTAAATCCCACAAGAGAGCACACTCCATGAACCTCATCCTTACAGCGGGATTACCGGTCCAGCTAAATCCTGTAATATAAACTCATAGAGTATTGTCGGGATTACGGTCAAGGCTAAATCCCAAGCGACAATTACTCTAATGAGCTTGGATCCAATTACAGTCCGAGCTAAATTGAGACCTAATTGGATTACCGTCCGGGCTAAATCCATTTTCCACATATTCTTGGGAGGCTATATCAGGATCACCCGTCCGGCTAGATCCTTTTCACACATATTCTTGGGAGGCTATATCGGGATAGGATCACCCGTCCGGGCTAGATCCTTTTACCGTCAATTCCTTTTAGAGATCCATCGAATTTTCCTTTCATTCAACCGGATTTCTTCCACTTTTATCAAATATATTAATGTTTCATCAACTTTCATACAATGAACATTCAAATTATATTCATATCAATAATGAGACATTCCAAGCATTTAAGAATATAATTCAAGTTACATGAACTTACAATTGATTTTGATACCATAACGATAATCTTAGTTTCATAATAAATATTCCAAATAAAACATTATATCAATTATAATCGAACATGTAATCAATTTATACACAAGTCATTCATATATTATTTTCCCTCCTCCTCCTCTCCATCCACATCCTTAGTATAAACAACACACTTGTAAATAACATTTTCTATAATTTTCACTATTTACTCATGTGAATGTTCAAGCTGTCCATCTGTGTTATATTCACTAAAATATTTTTATCTCGAGCTACAGAGCTCTAAATTTCAAACCGTTAATTTTCTTTGAAACTAGACTCACATATCTTCTTACCATAATTTTTCCAGAATTTTGGTGTGGCCAACTAGTACAGTTTATTAGTTAAGTTCTCCCCTGTTACACAGTCCTACTGCTCTGGCCTCTCTTCACTAAAATCAATTATCTCTTAGTACGGTTTTCATATAGTGTTTCTGATTATTTTAATGAAAATAGACTCACTAAGGAATACAAACATATAAATTATAACTCATAATTCTTTTTGTACAATTTTTAGTGAATTTCTAAAGTAAGAACAGGGGATCACGAAGTTGTTCTAAACCAATCTTACAAAAATTTAAATATATCAATATGTAGACTTCCTTTACCTGATTTGTTTCTTTTATATGAAAATAGACTCAACAAGCTTTAATTCTATATCTTACTCAGCTTCTAATTCGATTTATACAATTTTTAGTGATTTTTCAAAGTTAGATAACTGCTGCTGTCCAAAACTGCTTTAGTATAACATGTTGATTTCTATTTTGTCCCAAATTCCACATTTCATACAATTCAATCCTTGCTCAATTAACCCCTCAATTTAGCTAATTTTCTCATTTAATACTTTTCTCTATCATTTTAAAACTACTTCATAACCTTTGAAAATCAGAATTTTAACTCTAGGCCTTAATTTCAACTCTTTCACAATTAGGTCCTAAAATCAATTTCCATCAATTTTACTTAATAAAATCATCATATAACAAAATTAAAGCTTCAATTCAATATTTATTCATCATATTATTCCAGCACTAATCCACATAAACTTTAAAAATTAGCTATAGAATCAAAAACTAATGACATAGTAAGTTGGACCCAATTGTAAAAGTCCAAAAACATAGAAATTTCAAGGAGAAAGTAAGAATTAAACTTACATGAAGCTTGAGTATGAAAACCAGCTTGAAACTCTCTCCATGGCTGTTTTTCAGCTGAAGAAAATGAAGAGAAATGAAGAGAAATCTAGATAATTCCAATTTGGTCCCATACTTATTTAACTAATTTTGGCAATTTTCCAATTTTACCCTTATTTCATCCATTTCCTGATTTTTCTCAGCTATTGCCGCCCAAAATATCTCCTTTGGGCTTATTTTCACTTTAGGTCCTTCCTCATTTGACAATCAGACTATTTAATCCTTTTAGCAACTTTTATACACTTTTCATTTTAGTCCTTTTTATTTAATTAACCACCCAAACGTCAAAATTTTCTAACGAAATTTTAATACTTCCTTATTGACATTCCTTAAATATTCATAAAAATATTTATGACTCGGTTTATAACACCGAGATCTCGATACTTCTTTTTCTCGATTTCTTGACCAAATAAATCTTTATAAAACACAATTTACTATTTTAAAAACATTTTAAAAGCTACATTTGACTCGTAAATATTAAATAAATATAAACTACAAGTCCATTTCTCAGATTTGGTGGTCTCGAACCATTATTTTTAATATAAGCGAAATTTGGGCTATTACAACTCTCCCCTCTTTAAGAATTTTAGTCCTCGAAAATTCCTTTAGTCAGAAAGGTTCAAATATTTTTCACTACTTATACCTTTTTCGATGTCAATTCCTTACACAAAATTTAGAGAAATCAGGATACCAAAATCACCACGTTTCTATGATCAAACCAAAAGCATAATCATAATGAGACATAGTTATTACAAAATTTGAACAACACACTTTAATGATAAGCCATGATTAATAATTTACTGAAGTATGAATGATAGGAAAACCAAGATAAGGAAATTCAAGATACAATACCATACCAGAAATCCGAGAACATAACTCATAAAAGAAATAATAATAATAATAAAGATACTGATGATTCCTCAGAGAAGGCCAGAAGAAAAACACTGCTTACCAACTTTGGACTTCCATCATAACAGAGATAATATATTTCCAAATATTTATATATATAACAGAATAATATCCAATAAGAACGGAAGAATAGTCCAACATAAATTTTTACTATCGACTTTATTCCAACATAATAAAATAGAATTCCGAATAGATAAAGAAATACCGATCATAAATCGACCCGACCAATAGGGCTTTCGTCTAACATCATAGTTAGTTAGCATTCTCATAACATAAGAACTCCATCAGAGCTGAACAATCACACACATATCTCTAAGGATAAAAGAATATATATAGAATACCCAGAAAAATCATCATATTCATCTCAACTATAACTATCACACACAGACATCTTTATTACTCAATTATTATTTCTCTAACTAATTCTATCATCATGTTCCCGCATCATTCCATTTACCAACGAAAACCAATTCGAGAAGAATATCGACAACTCATACTTTAAACTTCACCTTTGAATTGAGTCGAATAGTCGAGACTAGCTTCTTCTTTATCCGTGACATTGTATAATCTGTGTAATCTTTAAAATAATCTGATATTTCTTTTTAAAAATGAGTTCATTTGTCGCACTATACTCAACTCTCTCTTCTTTTTTTTTCCACCACTGGACTCTTTAGTTTCTCACTTATGAACTTATTCAACATAATTCTCGCGAACTTTCATCATAAAGCAATATTAGTAAGGGGGTGAGGTCATAAAGCCTCTAACTTGACTCTCATAAATACACATATATGACTTAGCATTCATCATCAATGTGACATCATCATAATCACATAATTCACTCTAAGCAATTTTCATACTTAGTCATGTTACACGAACTTTTCGATTATCTTATTCAAACAAGCGTACTTAAACATACATTCCATGAATTTTGAGTAAATTTACTCATAACACTCACTTAATCAAGCATGTTAGACACATAACATCATATGAATACTAACATACATGAGCGAGCTTATCACAATAAAGACTTAGTTTCATTTCACTTTTCCACATTTCCCAACATATGGTTATCTCATTAAGCACATTAACACATGCTTATCATGAACTTCTATTAATACCTTTCCACATTTCAATACATCGTAAGCACATTTCAATCATCTCAATATCATTTTAGCATTATCAACAATAGTTCGATTGGAAGTCATTTACATCTTAACAAAATAATTTCGTTAGATAGGAAGATATCACACTATCACGGTTCACATATGGCATGTATAGCAAGACTGTTGCACACGCTATGTTAGTCCGAGAATCGACTAAACCATAGCTCTGATACCACTAAATGTAACACCCCTTACTCGTGTTCGACGCCGGGACAGAGTATGAGGCATTACCGAAGAGTACGAAACACTTACAGATTATTTAAACCATTTATCACTCAAATATCAAAATTGATTATAAAAGTTCCTTTAACGAACCCTTGAAGTCCAAATCATGCATTGGGATTGGGTCGGGACTAAATTAGAATCGTATAAAATTTTTTTTTTTTAAGATATTCAACTGAGCCTTATACTTAATACGATTTGTTAGTCGTACACTTCATATAAATAACAAGAAACGTATATAGGCTCAATTCTCATTAAATTTCTCTTGTACTTGTACTTTTTCATCCTATGTATTCATATAGCATATAACAATCATACCTCTGTTTTCATATACATTTTATAACAATTTGTCTTGGTTTCAAACTACTTCACATTTGAGTTTTACTTATCCAATCATTTGAAACATCATCTTTATACATATAGTGCACTTGAGATGCAAAAATTCTATAATTATGAATGAACACATTTATCAAACACATTCCATGTTTTATATATATTATAGTCTCATATTTCCATGTATCATTTACCATCATTTTCTCGTATTTTGACAAATACATATAACAACTTATAATCATGCAATTCACTAACTCTTCCGCCAATTACAATTTAAATTAGCAACTCACTTATTGAGCCCAATTTCAATGTTCACTACAATCTATCATATAAATTTGGATGTACATATCCACCAATAAATTCCATGTATGGTATCATCATCTCATATTTCTACATACATTACTTTACATATTATGAACTCAAATAACATATACAAGACATACCAATGTATTTCAAATACGTTTTCATAATATTTCATTTAGAATTAAGATTATTTTATATTAGAACTCTTCTCATTAACTCATTTGGAATACCAATTCTTACAGATAATAGACTCAAGGATGTACAAATATATAATCACAAATGAACTCATTCGTCAACCAAGTTCTACGTTCATGTCTCATCAACTCGTAATTCCTTATATCACATAATATATATATCATGATTTCCATTCCTTAATATTTTTCCATATTTATCCGTTGAATTTCTTGAAATTTTGATGGATTTTCAGAGGTACACTTTAGTGTACAAATCCGAATCCGTCAATTTGTATTCATGTGGGCACATTTCCATTTCAGAGAGCACACTCATGAACCTCATCCTTACATGGGATTACCGGTCGAGCTAAATCCTGTAAGAGAGCACACTCCATGAACCTCATCCTTCAATGGATTACCGGTCGAGCTAAATCCTCAGAATATAAACTCATAGAGTATTGTGGGATTACCAGTCAAAGCTAAATCCCTGCAACGACAATTACTCTAATGAGCTTGGATCTGAATTATTATCCAAAGCTAAATTCAGACCTAATTGGATTACCGTCCGGGCTAAATCCATTTTCCACATATTCTTGGAGGGCTATATCAGGATCACCCGTCCGGCTAGATCCTTTTCACACATATTCTTCGGAGGGCTATATCGGGATAGGATCACCCGTCCGGGCTAGATCCTTTTACCGTCAATTCCTTTTCAGAGATCCATCGAATTTCCCTTTCATTCAACCAGGATTTCTTCCACTTTTTATCAAATATATTAATGTTTCGTCAACTTTCATACAATGAACATTCAAATTATATTCATATCAATAATGACATTCCAAGCATTTAAGAATATAATTCAAGTTACATGAACTTACAATTCGATTTTGATACCATAACGATAATCTTAGTTTCATAATAAATATTCCAAATAAAACATTATATCAATTATAATCGAACATGTAATCAATTTATACACAAGTCATTCATATATTATTTTCCTCCTCCTCCTCTCCATCCACATCCTTAGTATAAACAACACACTTGTAAATAACATTTTCTATAATTTTCACTATTTACTCATGTGAATGTTCAAGCTGTCCATCTGTGTTATATTCACTAAAATATTTTTATCTCGAGCTACAGAGCTCTAAATTTCAAACCGTTAATTTTCTTTGAAACTAGACTCACATATCTTCTTACCATAATTTTTCCAGAATTTTTGGTGTGGCCAACTAGTACAGTTTATTAGTTAAGTTCTCCCCTGTTACACAGTCCTACTGCTCTGGCCTCTCTTCACTAAAAATCAATTATCTCTTAGTACGGTTTTCATATAGTGTTTCTGATTATTTTAATGAAAATAGACTCACTAAGGAATACAAACATATAAATTATAACTCATAATTCTTTTGTACAATTTTAGTGAATTTCTAAAGTAAGAACAGGGGATCACGAAGTTGTTCTAAACCAATCTTACAAAAATTTAAATATATCAATATGTAGACTTCCTTTACCTGATTTGTTTCTTTTATATGAAAATAGACTCAACAAGCTTTAATTCTATATCTTACTCAGCTTCTAATTCGATTTATACAATTTTTAGTGATTTTTCAAAGTTAGATAACTGCTGCTGTCCAAAACTGCTTTAGTATAACATGTTGATTTCTATTTTGTCCCAAATTCCACATTTCATACAATTCAATCCTTGCTCAATTAACCCCTCAATTTAGCTAATTTTCTCATTTAATACTTTTCTCTATCATTTTAAAACTACTTCATAACCTTTGAAAATCAGAATTTTAACTCTAGGCCTTAATTTCAACTCTTTCACAATTAGGTCCTAAAATCAATTTCCATCAATTTTACTTAATAAAATCATCATATAACAAAATTAAAGCTTCAATTCAATATTTATTCATCATATTATTCCAGCACTAATCCACATAAACTTTAAAAATTAGCTATAGAATCAAAACTAATGACATAGTAAGTTGGACCCAATTGTAAAGTCCAAAAACATAGAAATTTCAAGGAGAAAGTAAGAATTAAACTTACATGAAGCTTGAGTATGAAAACCAGCTTGAAACTCTCTCCCATGGCTGTTTTTCAGCTGAAGAAAATGAAGAGAAATGAAGAGAAATCTAGATAATTCCAATTTGGTCCCATACTTATTTAACTAATTTTGGCAATTTTCCAATTTTACCCTTATTTCATCCATTTCCTGATTTTTCTCAGCTATTGCCGCCCAAAATATCTCCTTTGGGCTTATTTTCACTTTAGGTCCTTCCTCATTTGACAATCAGACTATTTAATCCTTTTAGCAACTTTTATACACTTTTCATTTTAGTCCTTTTATTTAATTAACCACCCAAACGTCAAAATTTTCTAACGAAATTTTAATACTTCCTTATTGACATTCCTTAAATATTCATAAAATATTTATGACTCGGTTTATAACACGAGATCTCGATACTTCTTTTTCTCGATTTCTTGACCAAATAAATCTTTATAAAACACAATTTACTATTTTAAAAAACATTTTAAAAGCTACATTTGACTCGTAAATATTAAATAAATATAAACTACAAGTCCATTTCTCGATTTGGTGGTCTCGAACCATTATTTTTAATATAACTGAAATTTGGGCTATTACACTTTTAGTCGTGCTCCCTATCATATGAGTTATGAAAGGGGCCTTCAGCGTGTTAATGAAGAGTATGGTAGTCTCTTTTTCTAAGAGGGGTGGTTGGACCTGCATGGCGACCTCTCTCCACCTTTGTGCGTATTGTCTGAAACTTTCATTTTGTCTTTTTTCCATGCTTTGCAAAGTAATTCTATCCGGTGCCATGTCCGTAACGTGGCTGTAATGCTTTAGAAATGCTTGAGCCAGATTTCTCGGGAACTAATGTTGGCCGACTAAGTTGGTTATACCATCTAGGTCATGCATACTAAACTTTCTTGGAAGCAAGTGGATTAAGAGTTGATCATTATTTACGTAGCCAGCCATTCGCCTGCAGAACATGGTGATGTGGGCTCCCGGGCAGCTAGTCCCACTGTATTTTTCAAATTCAGGCATTTTAAACTTATGAGGCAGCACCAAATCCGGAACCAGACTTAAATATTTTGCGTCAATCCCATAATGATGATCGATACTTTCTAGCGCCTTGAATTTTTCTTGAAGACATTTGCAACGATCCTCTAACTGCCTTGAAGATTCTTCTCTCGACCTCATTTTCTCTGCCATATCTATATTGGGTACAACAGGATTGGCCGGGTTATCTCCTGGTTGGGATCCGGAGCCTGCGTGGAAGCTCATGGAAGGTCTAGCGTCGTCCTGCCCTTGTTGGGGCCTGATCGCAACTGGTGGCCTTAGGACATACTCCTCAGGCCTTGTTCTTGCGTGTGGCGGGGTAAAACCCAGGGGTATGCCTTCACTACTTTCCTCGACCGGAGGCATAGGGCCTTTTCCCTTATCCATTGCCCCGTTCATCATTTGGGCCATTTGGGCCACCATATTCCTCTAAGCCTCCAACATTTGGTCCCTCATTTTCTGCTGGAGTTTTAACATTTGCTCTTGCATTTGCTCCTGCATTTCTTTCTGGAATTGTTCAAACCTTTTATCTATTTTCCTGGTTTTAGCGTGCGTTCCATAGTGATGTTCCGCTTCCAGATTTTTCCCTTTCACTTCATTTTTTCTTTCTCTCTCTTTCTGATAATTTTAGCTAATTAGGCCCATTTTTATAAACTTAAATACATGTAATATGATGCAATGCAAATGTATGAATGCAAGAAGAAGACATCGATTCTGATCAACTTCATTTTAGAAAACTTTATTAGAAGGCAAAACCCTTTACATAAAGTAGATTACAAATATGCTTTCGCCCTAAGGCTTAAGGTTTTGATTTTCCCAAGCAAAGAGATTAGCTCTTGATCATAACCCGGCGGTAGCTCATATCTTACGCTCAATATGTCAGCTTCCGCAGCCAAAGTCTGTAGGTGATCAGCTACCTCTCGAATCTGGATTATCGCTTCACCTACGAGGTAGTTCCGGCTTCTAACTTGCTCGCAAGAATGGCGAAGCTCCTCCTCCTAACGCCTTTCTCTTGTTTCCAGAAGCTCAATCCAAAGCTCATTACTGTGTAATGCCGATTCTAGCTCTTCAACCTTACCCTTCATTTCCTCGATTCTGTTCAGACTTGATTTCAGTTTTCTTTCCGAGTCTTGACTTCGATAGTGGTGTAGAGACCGCCCAAGCTCAGTTATTCTAGCTTTTAGTCCCTTTTTCTCCTTTTGGTTTTCTGTCATGCCCTTCTCTAAGGCCTCTTTTTGCGTTTGTATTTCTTGAAACTTTTTCTCCCAATTGCTAACTCTGGCTTTTTCCTCTCGGATCTCTTGTGGCCACTGCTCCGAAGTTTTCCCTAATCCAGCGTTTTTATCGTCAGACGCATCTTCTTGTATTCCATCTTCAAGTTATCTCGGTCTTCCTCTACCTTCTATTTTTCTTTTCTGAGTTTCTCAGCCTCCGATTTTTGACCGTCCACCTCTAATTGGAGGAGCATCTTTTCTTCTTCTAGCTTTTCTATCCTTTTTCCAAGTTCTAAACTCATCCGTTCAAAATCTTATTTCACAATCTCTAATTCTGACGGGACCACTCGCAAGCATTCTTCTCTCGATCGGGTGCCTTCTAAATTTGGCTCGGGAATGTTATCATTGATTCTCCTAGCCCTCCATTCACTGTATTCTGTGGTCGTCCTCGGGCTTGCGGATAATCTTCTCATTCTATGAATCGATTCCGTGCACTAGAGATCTCTTTAACCTTTTCTTATAGCTCCCCTTCGTATGAGAACTCGCATTGAGCTAGCCCTGTATGCCGTTGGTACAAACTGTCTTGAACTATACTGTCTTAGGACCAGCAAAGGGGCATATGCAGTGGCACCCCAAATTCCCAGTAGAAGAACCCAGTCGAAGTCTCCATAGTGATAAAGGACCTTGTCGGGAATCATCCAAGGAGCCTTCCACTCGATGTCGTCTTCTTGAAGGTTTTGGAGGAGCGCTATCCAGTTTTCTTCGGACACGTCTTCTCTCCTAGGCGTAGCTACTATCTTTTTCAACGGGGAGCAATTCTCCGTCAAAAATCGATAAGACACTTTATCTACCTTCCAGAAATAACTATGGAACCAGGCCAATAACAACTGTGCACATCCAATAAACCTGCCTTCACCTATTCTCCGACATGCATTCAAGGATCTGAACATTTTAGCCAAGATAGCGGGAACAGGCGTGACCCCTTTGTCTAATCGGCCGAATAGATCAATAACTGCTTCATCAATGTGTCTTAGAGCTTTTGGGAAGATTACCAACCAGTAAATACACAAGGCCAAGACGTCAATCTTTTTCTTTACATCAAGATGCGTTAGGATCAGGTCCCTCAAATATATCCAAGGTATGCATTTACCCCCGCCTTTCTTCTGCATTCTAGCTGAAACCCATTGCTCGCTCATTCCCGTGATATTCATCAATTTTCTCGCAAAATTTGGGCTATTAACTGCTTTGGAATAAGCTTTACCAACTTGAATTCTCGGACAACGTAGCAAGGTCGTGTATTCCTCTACCGTGGGAACCAAATCTACTTTCCCGAATGAGAAACAGCTATAAGCAGCATTCCAGAACTGAGTCATTACTCGGAATATGTGCTTGTCTATTTTGACATCAAGCAGGTATGGTAGATCGCCGTAGGTACTATGGAACAACTACTTTGCCTCGTTATCCCACTGGGTCCATATTTCTTTCAACTCCTGGAGTTCATTCTGCTTGACATTGATATTAGTGAAATCCCGTAATTTCAACACATATCTCTCAGCTAAGTTGTCCCCTCTTTCTAATTGGCTTTGCTCTGACCAGGTGCGGACGGCCGCATTGTCCTCCACTTTATCAAGGAATTCGCTTTCCATAACCAGCTTTCTAACTCAGAAACGGACCTTGAATCGATGCCTCTTAAAAATGGAAATGACATACAGAGGAAATAAAACATCATCAATTAGTACCACAGAATGAGATATAAAGCATGTAAAATACACAAACGCCTATCTGGGTAACTACTAAGGTTCGGCATAGTTCAGCTTGGGGTGGGTTCTTAGGCTCTTTACATGTCGTTGAGTTCTAAAGTTTGAGGTACCCAAGCCAACAGATTCCTCGATCCTCACCCATTATAGGCTCATACGGACCGAGTTCGGTTCAGGGGAATACATTTTCCTATGGCCATGCGGAAATGAAAACTTTACGAAGACATAGGTACGGATGTATCCCGAAAGCATTCCACTAGCCCATGCGGAGGTGAAAACCTCATAAAGGCATAGCTTCTCGCTCCTACTTAAAGGTGTGACCACAACGGTCGTGCAATGCAATGCCAAAGTATTTACGAGACCCAATATTGAAAGTGCATTAAAAGAAGCATGATTTTCCGAAACCATTTTAATTAAAAGGACAAAAATCAATCAATTTATGGCCTGACCCTCGAGTCCCCAGTGGAGTCGCCAAGCTGTCGTAACTATTTTTTCGGATAAAACAGTAAACGATGCGGTCGACACGGGTTTTTAAAAAAAAAATGAAAAGAAGGGAGTCGCCACCGATCTTTATTGATATGAGGTGTGATCGGGCCACCTCGTAAAATAGTTGTTTTTAATAAACAGTTTGATTTATCAAAACAACGATTTTGGTCTACGAAATCCAAAAAACGAGTTTGGGAGTCGGTTACGCACGAGGAAGGGTTAGCACCCTCGATACGCCCAAAATTGGTACCAAATTGATTGATCGATGTCCTAATGTTGAAAACTTTGAAATGATTCGAAAATAGATACTTCTTGTAAGGCCCATAATTTGCCCGGGCCCATCTTTAAAACCCAAACCAGACCCAAACCAGAAACAAAAAAAAACCCTAGCTCCTAACAGAAGTGGCGCCGCAAACCTAGTGCCGCACCTAGCCACTTGACCTTTTGACCACCGCCCACGTGCCTCGCCTTGCGCCGCCATGACTGCAAAAGAAAAAGAAGAAGCAGACAAATAGAAGCAAAAGCCATACTATATTGTTTTTTTTAATATTTCATTCGGCTATATAAAGCCTAACCACAAACAATGTAAAGGGGTTTTTTTTCTTCGGTTCTGAATTCAAAAACAAAAATGCGAGCATAAAAGAAAAAAAAATAGAAGTTTTAAGGTTGATTCCAGTCTTTCCTTTTTATTTATTTATTTTTTATTTACTGCTATTGTTTATATTTTCATTCTTTTTCATTTTAAAAACTTTACAAGCGAAAATATAATAAAAAAGGAAAAGAAGAACTTACCGAGGGGGATCCGCGTATTGGCCATCGAAAACACCCTCTTTGCCATCGAAATCGGCCTAGGGAGAGGGTGACGATTTATTCTCTTTCGATTTTCGGGCTACGAAAGCCTCGCCATTAGATTTTTTTTTTCTTCTTTCTTTTGCTAAAAAAGGGGTTGAAGAGGGCATTTTAGGGTAGCTCCGACCACTCCCATGGCGGCCGTAAATGGGGGTCGACCCACAACAGCGCGAAAGAGGGTTAAAACCCTAGCAGAGGAAAAGAAGAAAAAGATGAGGGTTTTTTTTTTTTTTTGTTTAAAAAAGGGAACTTGTTAGCTTTTAAAAAATAAGTATAATAAAAATTATTAAATTTTTTTTAAGTGGTGTAATTAAGGATGGTGGAGGCCAGCACATTGACGATTTGAAAGCTAGATGTGCACCTTTTCAACTTAAATGGGGAATTTATGCGCGCAGTCCCTCATCATTTCCAAACTTCTGCAATCAAGTTTTTGTGTTCTTTTAATTTGGCCCTAAATATCCATTCGATTTTCAATCAAGTCCCTGCCTATGCTGCGCGTTTTGGGAGGAAAGGGTTATTGCCCTTTTTAGTCCCTCATGTAATCCGCGCGTTCCAAAATGGCCCTTTTCTCCTTACTTTATTACGGATTTGCCCCGATAATCCATATTTAATTCGATTTTAATCCCCTTTTTATACTTATTATTATTATTATTATTATGTGTATTATTATTTATATTAATATTATCATATTCATTATTCTGGTGTTAGTATTAATTTGTATTATTATTTTAATGATTATTATTGTATTTAATAATTATTTTAAATGCTATTCTTAATATTATTTTTGCTAATCTATTATTTTTCATATTTATTTCGTTATTATTATTTTATTCACTATTATTATTTATTTCCATTATCATTACTATTTTTATTATTTTATTTTGTTTTTCTAATATCATTATTTATTATTGTCATTATTCTTATAATTATATTTTCTCTATTATTATTTTATTTTTAACCTATTATCATTATTATTATCCCCATTACTCATCTTTTTTATTTTTGTTTTTTACTTTTTATTTTTATTTTTGTTTATTTTCATCATTTTATTTTCTACATTCATTAATTATTTTCATTATTAATATTATTTCTCTTATTATTATATCACTATTATTATTTTATCGCTAGTA
Source organism: Gossypium rotundifolium (assembly GCA_025506655.1). Lineage (NCBI taxonomy): Eukaryota > Viridiplantae > Streptophyta > Magnoliopsida > Malvales > Malvaceae > Gossypium > Gossypium rotundifolium. Next base: position 13,011,096 of record CP106730.1, on the reverse strand, counting down.
ACGTCATCACTATTTTTCTATTACTATCTCTTTTTACTATTATTTCTTTACCCTTATTGTTGATATTAGTATTATTATTATTATTGCTATACTTAAATCTATATTTATTTTTTAATTTATCTTTGTATCATTAAACAAAAATATGTTTTGAGAAACTACTATATCTTTTCTAAAAGATTTTTAAATAAGCAATGTTTTGTATTTAGAAATTGAAAATAGTGCTCTAATGCGCTGGGTTGCAATTTTCCGTTTAACTAAATAACCGAACATTCTTTTAACGAAACTTCGTAAATCATGAGGCGACTTTGATTACGAAAGATTAAAATATCGTGTCCTAACGTGCTGGATATGATGTTTATATCCTTTCGGAACGAAGAAATCTCAAATTTTGACTCAAACCTCTACGCTTATTTTCTTGGTTTAATGCAATACTATACATTTTGTAAAATTACTACGTTTCATCTAAAGGTCTTAAAATAAGGCAATGTTTTGTATTTAGAAATTCGGGGAATAGTGCCCTAACGTGCTGGGTTGCAATTTTTCGTTTGACTAAATAACCTAACATCCTTTTTGACAAACTTCGTAAATCATAAGATAGCTTTGATTACGAAGGATTAAAACATTGTGTTCTAACGTGCTGGATGTGATGTTTATATCCTTTTGGAACAAAGAAATCTCCGTTCTTAACCCAAACATCTATATTTATTTTATGAGTTTAACATTATTAAACAAAATACATCTTGCAAGAGTATTATATTCTATCCAAAGATTTTTAAATAAGGCAATGTTTTGTGCTTAGAAATTTGGGGAATAGTGCCCGAACGTGTTGGGTTGCGATTTTCCGTTTGACTAAATAACTAAACATCCTTTGAATAAGTTTCGTAAATCATGAGATAACTTTGATTATGAAGGTTTAAAATATCATGTCCTAACGTGCTGGATGTGATGTTTGTATCCTCTCGGAACAAAAAAATCTCAAATTCCAGCCCAAATTATTCAAACATTTTTTAACGGGTCCGTAAAACCTTTTCAAATTTTTGACATTAAGACATCCACTAATCAATTTGGTACCAATTTTGGGCGTGACGAGGGTGCTAACCCTTCCTCACACGTAATCGACTCCCGAACCCGATTTTTGAAATTTCGCAGACCATCAACATTGTTTTAGTAAACCAAAACGTTTTATTAAAACAAAGGTGATCCAATCACACCAAATAAAGATCGGTGGCGACTCCCGTTTTATTCTCGTTTTCAAAACCAAAGTCGAACCCCGTTTTTTTTCCAAAAATGGTTACGACACTTCTGATTTCCAAAACTTGAAGGGATCGAAAGGGATGTTAAGACTCCCTTATTTTCGAAGAGATAAAGCATCACGTCCAGTAAGTTAGGGCGCAATACTTTAGACTCTCGAAACTAAGCTCGCCTTTTAAAACTTAGTTTTACATTTGAAGAGGGTATCCCGTCATTTGTCAAACGAGAGATCAAAACCCAGTAAGTTAGGGCTTGTTTTCTCGAAAAGCCAAAAGATAGGGATATTGCCTCCATTTTAGGAAAAAGAAACTTATCTCGAAGTATCTAGATGTCGAGTCCAGTAAGTTAGGGTGTGACATTTCGAATTTCTGAGATTAAGTGCTTTGTTTAAAATTTGAATTGCGATTTGAAAAGGACCATTCCGTTGTTTAGCTTAAACAAGAAAAATCGGAACCCAGTAAGTTAGGGCTCGATTCTCCCAGATTGCTAACATGGAAACATTGGTCGTTATAAAAATTGAGATGTTGGGAAGGATTAGTGAGACGAGCGATGAGAATATTGATACTAACAAATAATAGTAATAGCAACAATAACGAAAATAAAATAACAATAATGATGATAATTAAATAATAAAATAGTAATATATAAAATAATAGTAATGGGGTGAGAATAATAATATAAGTGATGATGAAATGAAAGTGAAAATAATACATTAAATAATAAAACAATAATAATAATAATATAAGTAAAAATAATATTAATGATATGCTAATGAAAATAACGGTAATAATAAAGGTAATAATATAAAATAATAGTAATAAAATGGAAGTAATAATAATGCTAAAGAAATAATAGTGATAGTGGTAATAATTATAAAAGATAGAAAATGATGATAATAGTAAGAGTAATAATGATAATAGTTTAAGAATAAAACAAAAATAAATAATAATAGTAACAACAATAATAGTAATAATAATGAAAATAATAATACTAAAATAATAATAATATTAATGATAATAAGGATATTAAATTAATAGAATAACCAAAATAACTAAAAAGGGACTAAATTGGATTTAAAACAAAGTTTGGTGAGATCTGAAATAAATAAAAGAGAGGAGGGCCTTATTGTGTCTGGCGTAAGAAGCGGAGGACTAAAGATGAAATAAGCCCTCCGGCCAAAAGCAACGCTTAAGACAAGGGACTAAATTGAAAACCAAATAGACTTTCGGGGCAAAATTAAAGAAACGAAAAACTTGATTGGAAAACCATGAAAAGGAGGAGGGACTACGCCCATAAATATCCCTATTTTTGGTAAAACACGTGGATCTTCGGGTAGGCGGGTCGGATCGGGTCGGGTCATATCAAAACGACACCGTTTTGGTGCACGAGAGGCGCCAAAACGACATCGTTTGGAGGCCTATTTAAGGCACAAATCCTTCAAAAAAAAATCATTTTCACTGCTCTTTTTTTCTCTGCAGGGTCGGCTCTCGAGCCCGCTCCGTCGTCCCCGTCAGTGGGCTCCGTCATTGGTGCTTGCCATGCCACATCGCGCATGATGGTAGAAAAAGGTAAAATTTTGTATCTTTTCTTCCTTTTTTTATTTTTCCTTTTTACTTAATATATATATGTTTGTGTAAAAAAGATCCAAATGAAATAAATAAAATGAAAAGGGTAAAAATCACCTCCTAAAGTTACTGATTTTGATTCTTTTTGGTTCGTCTCCCTTTCTTTGCTTAATATCCGTTCTTTTCGTGTTTGAGAATTTGCTACTATTGTATTGCTAATCTCTGATTTTGGTATTTGATAAAAAAAACCCTTTTTACAAAGAAATAATCGGCTTTTATAGCCTTTGCCTTTTTTACATTTTGCTACTTTCTGTCTCTTCTCGTTTAATGTTTTGCAGGTCAGAGGCGGTGGAAGGGCGGTGGACAAGACCACGGAGCAGGGCAAGTGGTTGTCAGACTGACCATTGGTAGAGGCGGCGGCATTAGCTAAGGTTTTGGTGCTCTTTTTTTTGGTTTTGGGCTTCTGTAGTATTTAATTTCGGGCTGGTTTTATGCTTATTTTGGGTTTTCATTTTCTGTTAGGCCGGGCAATTTTGGGCTCATACATATGAGAAATGAGGTGGTGTCATTATTGGGACAAGGGTGGAGTTACAAACAGAATCCAAGTAACAATTTTACCCTAATTATGTTAAGGATAAGGCTCGAGCCAAGTTGTGACGATTTAGGCAACAAGGCATTGTTTATAGAATATATGAAGTTCAGTGAATTAATGCTCCAAATATCCGACGAGGGTGAGAAAGAGGCTTTTTCTTTTTCATGAATGGGCTAAAGTAGTCTTGAACCAAGAAAGAGTTGCGATGATGAGGTATCTAGAAACTTACCAAAATCACGACTGTAACAAAGTTGTTGATTCAGTTGGGTGGCAAAAAGTTAGAAAGGTTTGAGTCTTCCAAGCCCAATTCGAACCAAAGGGAATGGTGGGGGAAAAAAGACAAGCCATCCAAGACCGGTGATGGTAAGCCCTAGACAAGGAAAGCTAAGCTCAACAAGACGTGGGAGAAAAAGAAAGATAGGGAGCTAGTGAAGTATTTCTTTTGTGACAATTCGCACACGATGAGAGATTGTCTAAAACAAGTTATGATTTTTTCCATCAAGAGAGATGATGCGCCAAAAAAAGAGCCTATGAAACTTGGCTCGACCTTAAGTTCTGTTAAAATTAAAAAGGTGTCGAAAGTGGAAGGGGATAATATTTATAACATTCTTATGGGAGGCAAAAGGTTGAGTGCCCTTGTTAACACATATGCTTCAGATTTGTTCATGTCTAAAGAGAATGCTCATAAACATGGTCTCAAGGTTGAAAAGACATCTAGGTGAATTAAGACCATCAACACCCAACTATGGGTGTAGCACAAGGAATTAAGGCCTCTCTTTTTTTTTTCTCTGCTTATTCTTTTATGCTCTTAGCTGGTGTTATTTAGTATAGGAAAACTCAAAGGTTTCTAGTTTCCTATGCCAAAAAGATGATAAGTTGCTGGTAAAGTTTTTTTTAACATTTTAGATTAAATAATGCTTCTCCGACATTGAAAAACTTAGAAGTTTTTAAGTTTTTAGTGCCAAAAAGATCATAAGTTGAGAATAGCCATTTTATAAAAAAAAAAGTTATTTAAAAAACTTTCTAGCGCCAAATACTAGTAAAAAAATTATGTCCACGAAACCAACTAAAAATCTGACTAAGGCAAGTGCATTTATCAATTAATAGTATAACTATAGTAAGCAAATATATCGTTCCCACGAAGATTAAAAGTACTAGTCTTTCTATTATTTAACTGATAAATTCAAGTGATCAATTAAAACTAAAATTAACTAATTTAATTAACTAATGAACACGGCAAAGAACAAATCACGAAAATAAACGATTAACAACCAAGAAGCAAAACAATACCTAGGAAAGAATTCACCTAGACTTCATCTGTCACTATCAATCTAAATTACGCAATTTCTTCACTTAGTATCTTGATCCGTATAAATTCCTAAATTATGTTAATATCTCTCTTAAATAATAAAAGCAACTGACTCTAGGATGATTAATTAAAATTTCTTTCTAATTAAAACCCCTATTATCGCATTAACTCGATTTATGGATTTCCCTATTAGATTTGACTCTAATCCGGTAAATTTATGTTGTCCTATCTCTAAGATTGCATGCAACTCCACTCATTTACGCTAGATCTATTCTTAAACAAAGTTTATTCCTCCTCTGATTTAAGTACATCAAACATGGATCAATAGTCTAGAAATATTAAACCACGAATTAAGCACACGTGATTAACAAATAAAAAATTAAGTCTTTATTGCGTAAAATAAAATTCAAAAGACAGAATCCATCATAGGGTTCATCTCCCCTAGGTATTTAAAAAATTATTTCATGCTAGCAAATAAAAACATCTAAAATATAGTATAACCACAAGAAACAAAGAAACTCATAATAATTTCCAAAGAAATCAAAAGGGAATCCTCAATCTTGATGGAAATCTGCTTCAGAATCAATTTTAATGGTGTTTTTCAAGTTGTTTTCTTGACTATTGTATGACAGCTCATTCCAATCTTCTTATTTTTGTCATATATACGTCTCAAAATGTCCGAAAAACCTTAAAAACCGTGTTTTTCCGCTGTTCGGAGTGCAATTCGTGAAATCGACATGGCCTGCCACATGGCGTGTGGAATGGCCTAGCCTGTGTGGCTCCTTTAACTAGCTCTGATTTTCTGATTTTTTTTATTTTCGCTTGGTTTGCTCTTAAATGCACTTCTAAGTATAAAAACATGAATTTAAAGGATTATGAGCATAAAATTTACCATTAATATCGAATAATCACCCAAAAACGTATTAAGAATGAGACCAAAACATGTTACTTTTAACACCTATCAAAAAGGTTAGGGTTAAATTTATTGATTTTTTAGATTTATAACTAGATTTATAGAACATATGAATATTGAAGGGCAAATTTAATTATTAGACTAATAAAAAAAGCCACGTCAAACTTTCGTTACCCACATGGTGACTAAAAATCTAATTTTAAAAATTTTATTGACTAAACTGAATCTTTTTTGTAATTGATTGACTAAAGCAAAACATAGTTGAGTGATCATTAATGTTGTTTATCTGGGAATAGGATGTGCACATCATCCACCCATTTCAGACAATTTAGTAATTAAAATGAAAATTTTCATGATGGATGGCAAAACAAAAACACGGTAAAGTTTAATGGCTAATTAGGTTGGTTACTTAAAATAAATTCATATTATAATATTTATTTTAATTATATAAATATTAATTAATTTTAAAAAATAATTTAACTAAATGAGTTAATCAAATAATAAAAGTAAGGATTAGTATTTGGTATACTAATAATATATTTTTTATTCCACTAGCACTTTAAAAATTGATCACGTGTCTCTTTTTTCAAATATTTATTTATTTTTAATATTTTACTATAGTTTTATAAAACATTTGTAAATCCTAACTCACTCTACTTATGAAATTTAAAAACCTCACCCATGCGGCACCAAGTATTTTCCTAAAAATAAAATTTCAAATGATTTAGTTAAATTTATGGATAAAAAAGAATATGATTTAAGATGTTAAAAATATATTTTATAAAAATTTAAAGATATTGAAAATAATTGTTTTAATTTGATTATTATATTTTTGAAAATATTTTATTACAATTTTTATATATTATTTGTGAAAATATAATTAAAGTTTAAAATGTATTAGTTGTGTAAGTTCTTTGATTCAAACTTTGTGGAAAGCAAAATTTTAAGTATTTTGTAACCTATATATTCAAAATACAAATAAAATTACGAATTTGAACAATGAATATATTTGAGGAGATGTATCTCTATTCACCCCAATTTTCTTTTCAAACCTCCCAACTTTATTATTTAACTTTTTTATTAATATAATAATAAATTTAGCGCTTCATATTTATACCTTCTATACATTTAATTCTTATTCTAAAAATCCAATAAATTTAACTTGTAACATCTATAAAATTTATCACTTTAATTCTAGTTATTAACGTTTCTCTTTTCTCTGCGTATTCTTTTATGCTTTTGGGGTGTTATTTAGTGCAGAAAAACTCGAAGGTTCTAGTTTTCTCTACCAAAAAGATGATAAGTTGTAGGTGAAATTTTTTTTCTTTAACGTTTTAGATTAAATAATACTTTTTCGACACTGGAAAATTTAAAAGTTTTTAATTTCAGCTCCAAAAAATCATAAGTTGAGAAAAGTTTTTTATAAAAATTATTTAAAACCACTCTAACGCCAAATACTAATAAAAAATTTAGGGTTAAATTTATTATTTTTTTTAAATTAGAACTAAATTAATAGAATATATGAATATTGAAGGCAAAACTAGTTATTAGGCTAGTAAAAATAGCCACATCAAACTTCTATTATCTGCATGGTGACTAATACTTTAGAAACTTTAATGATTAAATTGAAAATCTTTTATAATTAATGGATTAAAACGAAACATAGCTAATTGGCCATTTAAGTTGTTTATCAGAGAGTTAAATGCGCATATCATCCAATCATTCCAAGGGAAAGGATTGTATGAAACGATGATGTTAGGTAAATCAGATCCTTTTCAATAGATTTATCTTGGCACATCATATTTTTATCCCGAATTTTAATATTTTATATTGAAAAAATTAAATCTAAATTAAAATGCTAGAATTCAGGATAAGAATGTTGGTGTGACATAAATCTATTGGAAAAAGATCTGAATAACGTGATATCACTTTTTTATACAATCCTTCGACCATTCAAACTTAACGAAACAATAAGAAGCCAAATTCAAATAGTTTAGTAATTAAAAAAATTATGACGGGATGCTAAAACAAAAGCACCGTAAAATTTAACTTATAGTTCAAAATAAATTCATATTATAATATTTATTTTAATCGTATAAATATTAATTGATTTATGTTTAAAATAATTTAACAAATTGAATAAATAAGATTTAATATTTGTTTCACAACAGTATATTTTTTTATTCTATAAATATCTTTAAAAATTATCATGTTTTTATTTTTTAATATTCGATTTAGTCTTATTTGTGAAGCCTAGAAACTTCACTCTTAATATACCAAATATTTTACCTAGTAATGACAAATTTAAAGATTCTAATGATTTAGTTAAATTTATAGATAAAAATTATACGATTTAAGAAAAGATGTCAAAAAGGTATTTCTCTGATAAAAAAATGTAAAGATATTTAAAATAATTATCTTATTTTGAATATTATTTTTAAAATATTTTATTATAATTATAGTTGGATGATTAAAAAATGATTTTGTATACATCTTTAATTCAAACCTTGTTGAAAACAAAATTTAAAAATGTTGTAACTAATAAATTCAAAAGCGTATTAAAATTATGGTTTCGGATAATAAATATATCTAAGAAAATTTATACAGATCGCGCAAATCCATAACAGATAATTATTTAAACATCCAAATATTATCCCAAAAATGTCATCCCTAACTCAAGCTAGAGGTGTGCATGGGCCGAGCCGAATTGGGTTTAGGTCGGGCTCCACTAAAAATTTAGGCCCGTTCATTAAGCTCGGGCCAAGTCAGGCCTAAAAAATAGACCTAAAATTTTACCCAAATCTGGCTCATATAAAAATGCTAAAACCAGAGCACGACCTAGCTTACCAGTATTAATTTTTATAATATTTTATATAATTTTTAAATATATATAATACATCAAAATACTAAAAAATAAAAATAAATATTTTTCAACAAATTAAAAATAAATTTTAAAAATATGTAGACTTAAATAACACTAAAATAAATACAACTTAACAAGCAAATGCATCTAAAATAATAACAAAATTAACAAATACCTTTAAAATAATAACAAAATTAACAATAAAATAAGTTTTATATAATATCTAAACAATAACAACAAAATAATAGAAACATAATAGTAAAATAAAGAGAAAAACAATAAAAAATATTATTAAAAAATAATTTTTTTATTTAATGAATTCAAGCCGGGCCCAGGCCAAAAATGTCTTACTCAAGCCCGGCCTATTTTTTAAACGAGCTTTATTTTTTTGTCTAAACCTATTTTTTTAGCCATAATTTTACCCAAATTCTCCTACATTTCGAACAGGCCTTCGGGTCAAGTTGGGCCCCCTGGCCATGCACACCTCTAATATATTTAAATACAACTTTCTCCATGCCCACATTACTGGACCTCAAATAACTCAACCATCTTTTTTCTAAATTAAACCAAATAACTTACAAACCCAGCCACCTACTCTATCTACCAAACCTCCCAATTTTCTTTTCAAAATTGCTTTAACGAGACTGAAATTTTATACAATTTTAACTCTTCCAACAAAACTCAGTTGTTGAAAGTCGTCAGGAAAAAACTGTTTTAGTCCAACATTTCTTGGTTGTTATATTGAGCAGAAGTAAAAACAAAAAAGTGAGATGCATCATTAGCACAACAAAAAGAAAAGGGAAAATGAAGAACGAATTTGTTATTTTCCATTGGTATGAGCAGCATTCTTATGGAAAGGCCAAAGATTTACCAGACGCTCAAGCACCCCCGCACTTTTGGAAAAGTAACCCGAAAATCCGGCAGGAGTTGCTGGAGGAGGGAAGTCTTCCGCCGGCATTGCAAACGGACGAATCATCTTTTCCATTTTCTCTAATGTCAGATAGGATCCCAGTTCTTGCAGTCTTTCTGGACCCATTATCGGCAATGTATGCTCTTGGTGAAGTGAAGCAGCCTTGCTGTCATTCATCTGTCCACGCACATAGCATTAGTGTAGTTTCATGCAGCCAACAAGAAGTATAAAAATTGTTCATATCTATATAAAATTGAAAAAATATTGGAATTAACTTCAGATTTTGATCGTTTCTTCCATTAGAGTTTCTCTTTGTATATTTGACAGTATTACCTCCAATGGGGATAAATCTGCACCACGGCTAAATGTCAACTCGATGCGGAACCTTTTTGGGTCTTCTAACGCTACCTGTAATTTCAATTCCATACATACATACACACAGTATGAGAAATCAGTTAATATAAAGGTCGACTTGTTAGGAATGCCACTTGTTTACCAATGGCTGGATATGGCAGCATTTAGCTTAATGACTTGACCATCTCTCTCTGAGGAGGACCTATAATAAAGTAAGGCACCTACCTCTGTATTCTCAAACATCCTTATCACAATGTAACTCATGTAGTCAAGCTCCTTGGTTTTATAGAGACGTTTCAAGGCAGTCTGGCAAATAAGACTATCTTCTCCCTGAAGAGATTCATCCAGGTTACAGTAACGAAGCACGTTCATGAGGGAATGGATATGGGATTCCTGTCAGACAAATCAAGCCAAATTATTTTTAGCAAAAATAATTGGAAGTACATATATAGCAAATTTGGAAGTCTGCCTGTTAGGTTGAGCACGAGAAAAGAGAATGGTTTGTTCTTTCGTGATTTGCACTTACTGATGTGAAGTAAAGGCGTGTTCTCACATGCCGCTCAGGTGTCCTGACATTTGCATACCTGAATGGACAAAGAGTCAAATATATGATGATAAACTAAAATACAGGGAATAATGCATGAGTTAAAGGTTTTATATACGACTTTGGGTCCAAACGGTATTTGGTTTCTTTATCATCGTCATCTTCTTGATCCATTGAAACTTCACTTGTGGTGCTAGATCGCCTTGTGTCATCCCCATTGATGAAAAACTTTGGTGCAGAATCTTTATCATCCTTCCCATTCTTAGTTGATTTTGAGTAGTTGTCTTGGTTACTTTTAACTCAGCAACATTAAGGGCCTCTTCACGAGTATTCCTCAGATCAATCAAAACTTTACCCAACAAACGGGCGCATAATCTAAAGGAACAGAATAAAAATTAGGGGTGGGGAGAATTGCAAGTAGTTCATTTGCATTAATGAAGGTTAAAAGTACATTGTTAAAGGGGGAAGCATTAAGGACCTTCTAACATTAATAAATTAAGTAAAAATAGTAAGTATGATCTTTTGTCCGAACATTTCTAATTGAATAAGAAATGCAGAAGGAATCACCTTTGAACCAATTTTTAGTTTTTGCTTCGGATTAATGCCATATTCATTAGGGATGACACCATCTGCAAGAAGCTGCGACAAGATCACATAGACTAGTTAGGACAAAAACGGATGCAAAGGTCAATAAGCAGCCTAGGAAAATTTGGAAAGCAATAGGATGTAATCACCAAATGAAGAAAAGAAGATAAAAGTAAATGAAGAGGTTGCAGATCAGTACGTATGGCTGATTAAGATTAAATAGGGCGAACTGCTAATATAGCCATTGTAAAAATCAACTCTATGGTGGTAAGATGTTTACCTGGGCAACTTTAAAGAGCTCATCCAGACCTTGCAGATTAAGATGAGCATTGTGCAGAAGATCATATCTGCAATAGTAGGTTAATCAAACCTATAAAAGTGTTCATAAAGAAACGAAGCGTTTAAATTTGTAAAGGCCAAGAACTTAATGTATTGTGAAAGTTCTAAGCAAATTGCTTGAGTTTTAGGAGATTTGTATAATAGGTTTAAGGACATCAAAATTATGGCGATGTCATACTATGCATTTTATCAATGCACTATTTTTCCTAATCTAAACAAACGCTAAATATGCAGATATCTCCTTAAAAGAAGCAAATGTTCAACCCTAAATCCAATACTACAGTCAGATGCAATCTCCAGTTCCTCAATCTACCTACACCATCATCATAGATGGTTCATTTTCTAAAATTCAAAGAGATATTCACTTCAACAATAAGGTGTGGCGCTGGAATGCAATCATGCAACAATCCCTTGAGACAAATAGACGATTTTCAAATTTCTGTTTAGAAAATTAAAAGGATCAATGAAAATAAATAAGAAGAAAATTAAATTGGGAGAAAATTTAGGATGCAAAGATGAATTCTTAAACCAAGAAGAAAGGATTTCCACACTTTCTGAACTATAGAATTAGTTGTGCATAGAGTGCCTATTATCTAGAAAAGAAAATGCTTATAGAATTAAAATAGCTACTCACTTGCAAGAGTCATAAACATCAGGAATTTGAGTTATATCAAAGCGTCTGCAGGAAAGTCCAATGTTAGTAAGAACAATAATGCTAGAATAACATGTTCAGTAAGAATTCTAGTTTCAAGACACTAAATGGAAATTTATAGCTAGCTTAAAGATGAATAATGCTGTTCATACAATGTACATGAATGACAATTTAACATAACCGGCGTAATATTCAGATACCTAATGCACAAGGAAGAATGGATGGTAGATACTTACTCTTTACGTTCATTATACAAATCTCTTTCAAGTTTTCTCCACCGAGCATACATCAACAGGAATCCCTCACTACCACAAGGCAATCCAGCAGCAATACGATCGATATCAATATTTGTCTTACCAAGAGCTTTAGCTTGATCGTAAGGAGGAATCACATCGTATGGGCTTGCTTCTGTAAGAGTCTCGTCTTCATCCTTGGCAAGTAGTCTCACTTGTTCAGTAACCTTCTTAGTCAAGGTTACCTGGTATATAAGAGGTGCAAAATGAAAAGGGGGCAACAAAAACTTGAAATACTTGCAATAGAATCTTCTATTGCATATTCACTTGGTAGCAAAGGGAGGAGAGGAGTGACAACAGTGTTGCATATTCACTTGGTATGATGAAATTACCAGTTTCGGAAGCAGTTCAGAAGCATTAGAAGGCAATCCAGCTCCATCAGTCATCCAAGGACATTTAGATGTTCCGTTACTATGAATTTTCCTTGCACCAGATGTTATAATTTCATTCAGCCTAGCCTGCAAAATCCAGAGGAAGTCTAAGACAGCACTCAAAAATGTGAAAGAACGATTTTACCTTGAATGATCTGTCCTTATACCCTGTTCTAGGTGGGAAGGGTAGGATGGTAACTTATGGAAATAGATGGAGAACAACATTGCAGAAGGCAATAACTAATGACCGCACAACTAAAAAACATGTCCACAGAAATATAAACCCATTATTAAGCAGGCACCTAGAGCTTAAGATTTTAGATTCTTCCTGAACACTATATCAGAGTCTCTTTAGTCAAGTGATCCAGAGTTTCCTTATTCAGGTAATTGATAGGTTGATGCAAGGTCGAAAATGTTCATATGGATCCATGAGTTAACTTATTTGATTCTCCAGATTATATCCAGGTCATTCAAGGTCATAAATAAGCATTTTCAGAGCTCTGCTCTTGGCCCAATTAAATAATCAAGCCATTTGTAGTCAAAACTTCATAAAGCACACCAATGGATAGATAAATCAAATCAATTACCAAGCCAAGAATTCTAGGTTAATGAGTTGCCGTATGATGCAAAAACAGCTTGCAAAATCAAGGGCAATAAGAGATACAAACCTTGGCTTCTTCCATCTCACTGCTGGCATTGTCAAGTCCGTCCAACATTGAGGAGTCCTTGCTAACAAGGGAGACCTAAAAGGATAACCAACTCAGTCAAGCAAATTCAATGTTAAAAGGAAGAATGCACTCATTAAGGGAACATTACATACCAGGATTGGTGTTAGTTGCCCTTCAAGGTCAAGCAGGCCTTTAGCGAAAGCAGCAGCAGACATCTGTTAAATGATTTAAATTACAAACCTATTAATAATGCCAAACAACAATGACAATAAGGTTATAGCAACTTAGTTCAGATATGAATCACAAACAGGTAAAGATTAAAATCTATACTCATTCATCTATGACTTAAGGCATACCTGCACACGGCCCTCATCAGAACTGTAAATTTTAGATCATGACGATATGTACTATGAAGGCGAAGCAGGCCAGTTCCTTCACCTGTAATTTTATAAAATCCATCAAGAAAAAGCTGCATACTCCTGAATTCATCACTATTTTATCTACCAAACAAATAAAATAAATCTTAAGAGTCAAGATTAACTTGAACAACTACTGAAAATGTCAATATTTCTATAACGAGCACATTCCTGCCATACAAGGTGAAGACTGCTAACAAAGATAAAAGGGTCTATTGTTGGTAACCTGGATACATGTTATTTCGGAAATATCTACCCAGTTCTTCTGCCTGCATGAGATTGAGAGACAAAAATCACGGAAGAGAAAAGAAAAAGGAAAACAAACAAATGAAGCAACGGGTATTTAGCTAAATTTTTATTGCTGTGTCCAAAATGAATTTCTTTCCTTCCAAGTTCCAACCTTAGATGTCTTGAAGTGAATTTCCACTTTAAATTCAATAAACCCTTCTCATGTTTTACTTTTCAATGCTATCCCTTACTTTTAATTCAAATTCAAATAATTTTCTAAATTTATGGAATAGCTTGGCTTCTCAAGTGAAAAGTGATTCTCTTTACAAACTATAGGCTAATTGAACAAGTACTTGAACTAGTAATGTAGGAATTAAGAAAGGGAGGTTCATATTTATTACCTGCTTCCTCCCAGCATGTGTTAGGACACCCCATATTTAAGAACCATTAGTGCTTCAACAGGCCGTTCTTCTTCACCTTCACCATTACTTTTGGAACTTTAACCCACTTAAGAGGCTTTAACTGAACCTTTCTATATATACCAGAAAATGCCTCCTGGAGTCAAAAGCATTTAGTATGAGACAGCCAGCCCACATTAACAATTAAAAAAGGATATTATATAATCAAGAAATGATAATTTATGATAAAGGAGGAATGAGGAATCGTGAACTTCTACATCCACGCAAAGAGGTCTGCCCGAGTGCGATGATACAATGAATGCAGCAAAACTAGTAGAGTGAAAAGCAAGTCATTTCAAGATAAGATATATAACCTCCTCAAGTACTGCCTTAACTTGACGAAGCTTTTCAGCATGCTCAATATCTTCTGCTTCACTGTCACTGCCACGACCTGGTCTATATCACATAAATATTCAAAAGATAAATCATTATTGATCTTTCAATAAATTCAAAATTCCAAGTGATAAAGTACTTTATAGGGAAAGGAAAACTAAAAATCATATGCAGTTATTGCTACAGGTAGTAAACACCTTTCCTCCCATCCCCACCCCCAAAAAATTAATTAAAAGAAAATAAAGAAAGAAAAATGGCCTTCAAAGTTCTGTTAAGTACCAGAAGGCAGCTCAAATTCCCCCCCCCCTTTTTTCCTTTTGCTTCAGCTGTCAAAATCACATCTTTCGTCTTTTAAACTAACCAACAAGCATTAGTTACCTGCTTAGCTTCTCTCATTCAACTAAACCATAAAATTGATAGTTAGTGATTACAATATAGCCTCATTAAAACAAATCTCAATTCCTATCCTACTAATTTTTTTGCAATTCCTTTTTCCTGTCCAATAACATCCGCTGTTACAAACTTTTGCTTTCATTCCTTTTGATGTTTTGAGCTGTCATGAGGGGGATGTTATAAATTGTTTTTGCTAGATAAGAAAATTTACAAAAAATGAAGAGCTACCTGTAACGGGGTACAAGCATTCTTGTAGCATCCAACAAATCTTGCAATTGAACAGCACTCTTAAGTTTTGTCTAATATGTGGTAAAAACAACAAACAGTTGCTTAGGCAACAGAATCTATTTGTAGAAAAGAAGTACATAATAAAGAAGTGAAACAATCACCTCAGATCTGGGTCTTCCCCATTGTACTTTAGCATCAGGTTTAGCAATTTTCCTCAGTAACCTTCAATTTCACCTTCTGCTTGGGAGTTCTATCACCACTGCACATTCAGGATAGTTTATGAATAAAATGCAGGGATTTCCAACAAACTAAGGGAAAACGATAAGGAAAATGGAGTAACATACTGGCGAATAACAACTATAACACAGCGTAGCTCCTCAGACTGCCCGAATGTGCCAATGATTCCACTTCCTTGACGAGTAAGTCCTTCAGAAGGCTGCACTGTTTCGTTTACCTTCCATGGTAAAGTTGGTGGTATTGCTGAGGAAAGATGAGGCGCTTTTGCATCTAAGAACATTTTCCTTAGAACACAAGCAGCATCATCGTAGTACCTGTATAACAATAGAGCCTGTAAGTCTTTTCAAAACAATTAAACAAGACAAAATATGACCAGTTTAGAACAGGGGAAAATAAACACATCAACTCAAGACAATGTGTAGTATAGTCAAATGAAAAAGACCTATGCTAAAAACTCCATGAATAATCACGAGAGCAAAGAGAAGTTTATTAGCATTACTTGTGAGAATTTTTAACAAAACTCCATCCATTCACATCACAAACATAAGAACACCCATCAGAACGCAAAAGATCAAACCCACAAACCTGCAAGAAAACAAAATTGTTATCGACAGTTCTGTCAAAATAAGGAAAGCACATACTTCTTAATATACCCTATCTTTCTATGTTCAATTATAAGAG
The DNA here is from genome assembly GCA_025506655.1 of Gossypium rotundifolium. NCBI lineage: Eukaryota > Viridiplantae > Streptophyta > Magnoliopsida > Malvales > Malvaceae > Gossypium > Gossypium rotundifolium. The sequence continues at coordinate 12,994,913 of CP106730.1, read as the reverse complement.
AAGATATGTGCAAATACTGCTGCAACACGTAGACAACCTGGAAAAAAGATATACATTAATTTTCTTCAATTGAACAAAACCATTCTTCGTAAACCACATTGATAGTAACTCCAACGTGATACAAAAATCTTTATTGCCTTATAAGACTAACTCCTAAAACAGACCTCAAGAAGTGCAAATAACATCTCAAGAGGCTAATATGAGCTTGTGATCAATCTTTTCAGAAAAGGCACGCTCTCAATGCAAAAGAAATTACTATGAGAACATAATTATAGCAAACTTCATGTTTCAAAGGATCAGAAGTTAGAATGAGGAGGGAGGAAAAGGCATAGTGGAAAGAAAAACAAATGTGAGTCTTTTCGAGTAATATTTGCAGAACATATGTGGTCATGTATCCACAATGTTCAAACACTAAGGCATCTGTTGCAAAGGAGATTCAATCAACGTACCGCTTGCCTAAATGCAATGCAGACATCCCTTGCCATTTGCTTCTCATTAGGTGTCAGCAGCACAGGATACCTGACCTGTCATATAGGTAATAAAGATATGTTTCAAACATCATGTATTTCCAACCTTCATGTGCAAGTATAATAGCACTGAATCAATTATGGGAGCAAAAGCGCTGAGTGATTAGAAACTAGTACTACATGTTTCATCAATTATAATTAACCTTTCCATAAATTTTCACCATGCATTTAATGGCAAATGATTAGCCACAAATCCAAGCAAATAATTCAAACCATTACTTGAGTAAGATACAACCAAATTAGAGGCTTTTGCATTTGATATCCTGCAAACTATCATTTTAAATATAATTTTCTGCTAAACTATTGATTTAACAACGTATTTTATTGGCCATTTTCCACCATGCAGGACTGTGAAGGTATGGGCAATGGTTTAAGTCATTAAAACGATTAAAACATCTAAAGCAATATGAGCATCATAAAGCACGACATGTTTACCTCCTTTGGCATATGCCTTATGTATACCGAGTTCCAACTTAAAAGTTAATGACCTGACTTTAATTTCTTTCACATAACAATCTAATTGGTACAATCTCCTGATAATTGATAAAGATTGTTTGGAATCAAATGTTGACAAAGATACAAATATAGGGATTTCTGATGTGCACTCATGTGCATGCATCAAAGAAAAGAAATAAAGAAAATGCTTTGGATAATATAATACCAAATACTTACTTCTTTGCCATCAATGTTTCTCATAACAACACCATCAACAACAGGAGATTTCCTAGCCTCTGCATGAGCATATTCAGGGCCAACCGTATAGACCTACATTCATTTGACAAGATAATCAGACAAACTTGCAAAAGAGAGGGAAAGCAGAAGCAAGAGTATTGGCTAATGCTTAAACAAAACCTCAAAAAAAAAAAAAAAAAACCGAAACAAAACAAAACCAGCAACAACACAAGAAACCAATGTGTGATTGCAACTTGCAAGTAGGATAGCTGTTTCTTATTGATACAAAAGTCAATGCCAAATTAAGTTCTGAATTAATAGTATCAAATTCAAAGAAACTGCAAATGTGAGGTACCCTTGATAATCTATTTCCCTCCACTCTCTCCCAATCAAACACAGTTCAGCATAAATAGTATTCTTCTTTAGTGCAAAAAGTTTACAAGAATTTAGTTTCATACAAGTATAATTTTAAAGAACAATAAATTAACTAGAAATTTCTTTTCACCAAAATGCACAACCTTGACATCTGTTCCTCCGGTCGGCATAAACTCCTCATATATGTAAGAACCTTCACGTCTTACTCTTCTAACTTCAGGATGGAACTCACTTGATCTGTTCCCAACCTAAAAAAATATAATAATAAAAATAAAGAAAAAAATAATACCATATTACAATTTAAATATTAAATCGATCATGGGACAGCTATTTGGATATTGGCAGCCGCATTTGAAAAGAAAATGAGCAAAAAAAGCATTTTCCAAAATAACCCCTGATGCTACAAAATTCATATCAGAGCTGAAAAATTACAAAAAAATTGTAGCCATAAGTTCAAGTAGGTATTCAGACCTTCCTAAACAATTTCTTCATGCCTCCACCTGCTGAGCTTGGGTAATAAATCATTATACTATGATTATCCCCTTCAAAGAAGAACAAAACAAAGTTGTTAGCTTATGTGTAAACTGGAAAAAGGGTCAACCAATCAAACTAGAGCTGCAGTTGTTGCTGATGCAATTATGAAGTACAAAAGAACAAGAATCCTTGCTGTGCACCATAAATTAGGTTTCAAACTCAACTGCTGGCAGAAATGAGCAATATATGAAATGTCCACTAGTTTTTCTTTTCAAGACAAAAGAAAAGATGTTTTAACATGCTTTGCAAGGAAGTTCAAGCTTTATGGAAACAAGAAGAATGACAGAACCATATTAAATTCATTCTCTGGATATTGGCGAGAAGTAAATATATGCAAGAAGATAAAGGAAATATAAAGACCAAACTCACCATCAACAGGCTTCTCCACAAATGGCTTCCAAAAACGATTTCCATGGACCTCAACATAATCTTCTTCTTCAATAAAATAATCCAGGTCTTGGTATGGTTCTTCTCTATTTACAAGGGCATATCTAGGAACAGGAATTCCAAATTCTTCTAGTCGCTAGAATCCAAAAATAAATAGGTTAGTTTTAGTCAATCAATTGCTATATTAACATTATACATTTCAACTATATATATAATTAGTTCTCAGCAGAGCTGGAAGGATAATTTTTTTTCCCCTCAAAGAGTATAAGTTTTGACCAACTATGGTACAAGACTTAACCACACTGTCAATTGGTTCCAAAGTTAAGATATTACAGAAGGGGCAGAAGAAGAAACCCCCTATTAAGGTCTCCTCTCCCAAAGGTCAAGGGCTATGTAAAAGTAACGGCCCTGATGTCCCTAGCTGAGGTGGAAAGTGGACTTAGTTTTCTGAACTTGATTATGGATCAAAAATCTTGACGTGAAGATGGAAGTTTAGAATGTATACCTCATAAACCTTCCGTCGATCATGGAGAAGGTGTTGTGGGTCCAACTCATTCACAAGGAATGGTCTGGATCATAGAGAAGAAACAGTTGCAAAAATAATTAATTAGAAACTATAATAGAAATCAAATTTCTACAATCTTCAAAATATTGGTTGAACATATTTAAGATGAACAATCAGATGACACCATTTAGATTATACTTCAGTAAAAGAACGCCAAACTTAGTGCAGGTCTACACTCTAACTGAAGACTCAAATGATAATATACTAGTAGAAAACATGCCACTAAATATATAAAGGTGGTTCCTGTTGCAGTCATGCATAACGCAAATTTTAATTTTCCTACCTCAATTAGAGAGAAAATAACTGAATCATCACCTATCCGCTGCTCTTGAGCATCCTCTAATGGTCAATCTCCTTAGAGTCCAAAATATATTACAACTGCAAAGACCTAAATCTTCTCCATATGGATGGACTGATGAGGCAAACTTTGCATGCTGATGCTTGGCAATTTAGATCCAAGATCCAATCAGAATTATTATAAATAATTTCTTTTCTTACATTAATTACAGATTCTCATTTAAGACCTGTATTAAGCTTTCAAAACAAATTACCAGATATTCCCTAGTATCCTGTCTCAGAAATCTTCCCTAACTTTTCAATTTTAATTTGGTCAACATTTAGCATGTTCCTTGTTAATAAGGAGGCCTAATTAACAGCTCAAATATCCATAAAGTCTACTCAGAAGGTTTGATCCCAAAGTTTTGAAATCATTATATCGAGTTTTCCATGTTAAGAATTAGAATAAGTAATCATATTAAAATATAAATTTAGGTAAAATTTCCTGCAATTTGAAATGGAATGATAACTCATTTTGAACTTGCACATAGAATACATGCATAAAAATAAACAATATATATATTAAAAGAACTTACTTCCTTAAAGTAGCATATGCTTCAGCTTTCTCAAGGGGGTACCCAGAGGAGTAGAACGCAATCAAACAATCACAGATTGGCCAGCTGAAATATGCAAAACTATCATATATTAGACAATTTAATGACAAAGAACTTCTCAACCCAAATACGGCAGAGAAGTAACATGAATTGCAACCATAATATCAAGAATTTTATTCATCAGTGATGCAAATATACATGGCTCTCTGTCTAATCCTCTACCTTAATTCCCTCCTAAAACTCAGACAGTCCTCCTAGAAGACGAGAGAGAGTTGGGGGGAGGAGAAGGTAAAATGTCAAACAAGGGACTAATGTTCAGTGACATAGTTGCTCCACTCAAACTCTTTGAAAGAATAACAAATGTCAAAACAGTTAATCAATAGGGAGATGGAACTGCTAAACGGAAGACTTCTAAATTTTCAAGATAAATGCAACCAGTTTGTGCTGACTTCAACAGGACATTTAATTTGCAAATGTTGGCCCTCCTCCACACTTCTTCTATATTTTCCTTCTTTTTTATCAACATTAACGTTCAAACTATTGAAATTCACAAGAAAATTAAAAATATATATGTTACCGGACTTGAACTCTAGAGAAGTTTGGATACAAGTATATATCCACACAGTTTGGAGATCATACCCCTTAAAATCATGTCTCAAAGTCAGACACACAGGTGCCGAACAGGAATGATTTAGGGAAAGTAAAGAGTCCCAATAACAAAGATAATACTAATTATAACCAATATTATCAGCAATACCATAATGTAAATCACAGTCATTGTGTTTCAACTAATTTGCTGAAAACGTACCTTTCTATTGGTTCTTCAAGAATAACTTTATCGCCAAAATATATAATCTACAACAAAAAGAAAAGAAACATTGCAGTGCAAGGAATCTATAGGAATAGAACAACATAACATTTAACACGCGCACTTCCATGCCTACACGGGTAACAAATTCCCCCATAGTATTCAAGAAAAACTAGAGAATTTCCACTAATTTTTTTTTTTCAATAAATCATGGTTATCCTCACAAAAACTAAAAATACATATATCGCACAAGTCAGCAGTTATCTTTCTCCTCAACTAATTCAAATTCCATAAATTTACCTCATTCTAAAAATAAAATAAAATAAAAATAAAGCAGATGCATTTAAATTTAGGCTTTAGAAAATATATACGATGTACCTCAAATTCGCCAAAAGCCTTAAGCCTATCCAGAATCTGTCCCATTGGAGCAGAAAAACCTGCAAATAGAAACACGAAAACTTTCAAAAGCTCTAAATTTAAGCAGTAAAACAGAGCAATATGTACTAAATAAATCATACATTCTCTTAATAAGTTTTCATTAAAAAAAGTATAGTTTTAATATATTTAGTAGAAAACTCGAGCGAACAAAAGATGGTTAAAAAACCTCGCTTCCGCATTTCACCTTCTTTTCCATGACGCAAACTCCAACAGTTATCCTCTTATTTCCTCTAATTTCTTCTCCATATCCTCCTCCCATCTCTTCCCTTTCTTTCTTTTTTTTCTTTTTCGCTCAGAAAACGATGCGAAAACACCAAACGAATATCCTCAGCTTCCAATCACCGCCACAACACCAACCGGAACCGGAAGTTTCTCCAGATACTTACGAAATACGTATACGAATACGTATGCAAGAGCTAGAAGGCTTTTTTTTAACGAAAAGAAAGACAGAGAACGCGGTTCAGCTATGAAGAAAGCAAGCAAGGCGGTGAGTATGAGTCACGAGAAATATTAGAGATGAAAATGAAATGGAACGGTTTTGGAGCCAAACATGAATAAAAATCAGCTGATTTTATTTTCCATGTTTGTTTTATTTATTTATTTATTTATTTATTTATTTAAATTTTAATATATATATATATATATATATATATATTTATATGTTATTGGGGGATGTTTGGGAACAAGAGATTTTGGATTCTAGAATATGCAAGTGGATCCTGATTTTGCTTTAGGAAACTGAAGGGGACGTGTAAAGTTAAAAGGTTTTTTGTTTTTTATTTATTCCATGCTTTTATATTGGAGATTTTAGTTCTGGAAATTTATTTTTTTACACATCAACTGCCAAGTAGCAAATTTGGTGCTGTGTGTGTCATTTTCCATAAACTAATATTTTATTACTACCCAAAACATTATCCTTAAAAATTGGATGGCGCAGCCTCAAATCTTTCAACAAGTGGGTGATCTTAGAAAAATCTAATAATTCTCTATTTCGCGCCAAAATTAGGGTTAATACCTTTTTTTTAATTAAACTTTTATGTCCATTTTTAAAAATTTAAAGAAATAAATAATTTTGGAGTGAGAATGATAAAGTAGGTTCAATTAGACATATTTTTTTAAAGAAATAGGCCACTTTTGAAGAGAAGCACATCTAACTAAACTCATTTTTCACACTCTTTTCAAAAATAATTTGTTTCTCTAAATTTTAAAAAATTAGCCTAAAAACCTAATTAAACTCCTAATTCTACCCTATTTCAAAAATATTTTAAAATAATTTGTATTTTCTTTTTTGAAGTTGAGATTATAGATGTATTTATAGTGATAGTAGAGAAGATTAAATAAAGAGGTCGAATTTCACATGGATTGAAATTAAATTATAAATATAATAATATAGCATAAGTAGATAAATAAATCAATAAATAGGTTTTTTTTTTTTGTTATTATTGAATTCATGAACATGTCACATGTTACAACTCACAGCTCACATGTAATTGCTTACTTTTAATGTGGTTGGTTGATGGGTTTTGTTGGAGTATATTAGTGGAAAAGAATATATGAAAAAGTTTACCTTCTTTTAGATGACCATGACACTGTTTTTATAATATTTTTGCACAATACTTTAAATTACAAATTATTTTGAGTTTTAAACTATCCAAAGCAAATCTTTATTTTGTTAATTTTAAAAGAAATATTAAATTGTTTTTTTGTTTTTTTTAAATCCTCAAACTTTTACTTTTTATCTAATCGCATCAAAATGAATAAAACATTTAAATTTATTAAAAATAACATTCACATGTATAATATTTTAAAAAATTAATTAATTATTAATATAATATATTATCATGTAAGCATATAAGGAAAAAGATTTGAAATAAAAGGAAAATAATAAATATATATCAAATAAATATATTAATTATTAATTAGTATACCAAATATTAATTCAATAATAAATATATATCGAATTTAATTTCTTCTTCAAAATTTTAATAAGGAAAATATTATTGTTAATAAAAAATTCCATTGTTCTAGATTTCAAACTTTAAACTCGTCCTCCTCTGCTTCAACATAGAACCTAATCATTATCCTCTTTAAAAAGCAATCATAGCAATAATTCTTCAACAAATAACCCAAAATGATTTCCAAAATAAATAAATAAAATAGATAAGGCTTTAAAATTTGGGCAAATATCCCAAAAATACCAAAAAAATAAAAATTACGGAAAGGACATGTTTTAAAAATATTGACGGAAGGACAATTTCCCCAAAAGCGTCTCACGTCGGTAGCGTTTTTGGGAAAAGCGAACTAAAGCGCTTCAGAGGCGCTTTTGTCCACCTCAAGCAAAAGCGCCCACGAGGCGGCGCTTTTTGAGGTGGACAAAAGCGCCCACGGGCGCCTTTAGCCTATGTTTTTAAAAAAACTATTCTCGAATATTTTAAAATTTACGAGAATAAACCTTTATAAAGGCTCAAAGTGACAACACCAATTTTGTTAAGGTGTTATCAATTAATAAGAAAATATAACTTATAAAGAAATCTTTATATAGACTCAAGTCTTATTTCCTTGTTTTCTTGAGTAAAGTGGGATATGAGATATGTGTATTTATAGACCGCGAATAGTTTTACGAACATTCTAAACAATGTGGGATTCTTTCCTCTTTTAACTAACAACATGAGATGACATGCTACACTATATTTGATTTTTTTTTACAAAACTATTTCTCTTTTTATATTTTGTTAACATTTTTTATATTATAAAAACAAGAAACAAAAAGCTCAAATATATTTTTACAAATCTAATCATCACTAATATAAAAAATGTTAACAAAATATAAAAAGAGAAATAGTTTTGTAAAAAAAAATCAAATATAGTGTAGCATGTCATCTCATGTTGTTAGTTAAAAGAGGAAAGAATCCCACATTGTTTAGAAATGTGTAAAACTATTCGTGGTCTATAAATACACATATCTCATATCCCACTTTACTCAAGAAAACAAGGAAATGAGACCGGTCTATATAAAGATTTCTTTGTAAGTTATATTTCCTTATTAATTGATGACACCTTAAAAAAAATGGTGTTGTCACTTTGAGCCTTTTATAAAGGTTTATTCTCGTAAATTTTAAAATATTCGAGAATAGTTTTTTAAAACACGGCTAAAAACACGCCACGTGGGGACGCTTTTGCCACCTCAGAAAAGCGCGCTACATGGACGCTTTTTTTTGAGGTGGCCAAAGCGGCCCCACGTGGCACGCTTTAGCCCTTATCCCTAAAAACGCTACCGACGTGGACGCGCTTTTGGGGAAATTGCCCTTCCGGTCAATATTTTTGAAACCTGTCCTTTCCGTAATTTTTATTTTTTTGGTATTTTGAGATATTTGCCCTTAAAATTTTCATATTTCTTTGTGGGTTTCGGTATTTGAATTGTTTGACTTTAACATTTGTTGTGCTGCCCTCTTCCTTGGACTGATTTCACCATGGAAACATTTTCTGGCCATTAGGAATTCATCAAACCAAGATAGTTAATATCATAATCATTTTTGGTATGAATCGATATTGATTAATTTCAATGATAAAATACTCATTAATTACAAGGTTAAATCACTATTTATTGTATTAATTTAGTAATTTTTCTTACATTGGAACTTAAATTTTTTGTAGGCCTTATATTTAACAATTGTTACTATATTGACGTCTGAACTAGGCAATTATTGTCACATTGGAGCTTAAACCTTTTTTGTCCAAGTTAGTCTTTAAACTTGACAATTCTTCCCACGTTAGAGTCTGAACTTAGCAATTGTTCCCATATTGAGGCCTAAACTTTAGGGTAAGGCTAACTTAGATAATAATAAAAAGTTCAAGTCTCAATGTGAAAACAATTGCTAAGTTCAAGTCTCAACTTAGATAAAAAAAAATCTCACGCCCCAATGTGAAAAAAATTGTCAAGTTAATTGCCAAGTCTAGAGCCTAACTTGAATAAAAAAAAGCTCAAACCTCAATATAAAAAATTTTGCTAAGTTCAAACCCCAAAATATTATTTAACCCTTAATTATATAATATACTCGTCAAATATATACAATATTTCCTAATAAACTTCACAAATATAATTTATTATTTAATAAATTTAGAAAAATACATCCAAAATAAGTTGTAAATGGTTTTCGCTTAGGAGTGCGATGTTGAGTGTTTAGACTTGAGAAGAGTTAATATTTAGTAAACAAATAATAAGGTAATGTTAGGAAAATTACTTAGTAATTATTTGTAATTATACAATGATAACATGTTTGTGTAATCATTGTAATTGGTAGGTATCACTCAGTTGGGTGTAATTAAGTGGTCCAATTACACTTTTCAATTCTTACAAGAAGATGAGAGTTGGAGTAACAACGACAAGTAATTGCACTTAAATTTAATTTTAAAAATTATTTTATACAAGTTATAAAAATTATATTGTAAGCATAAACACGTATGAGTGTTTGAAATGGTTATAACAAAAAATTTGTATCATAAATCTTTAAAAATTATCTTATAAAAATATTTTATGTATTTTATAAAGTCATAACAAAAATTATATTATTTAAATCTTAAAAATTTTCAAAACTTGTGGCAAAAAAGTTTATTATATAAGATCATTTACATATTATAAAAGTGTTATAATATATTTATTTTAAAAATATGACCAAAAGTATGAACATAACTTATTTACGAGTTCATGCTATATATTATAAAATAACATATTTATTTATAAAAAAGCATATAATTTTTTTATAGTAACTTACTTATAAAAATAATTTTCTAAATGTAAAATTATACTACTTATAAGAAGTGCTATGAAAGTTATTGGGCAATTTATAAGAACTTATTTATAAATGTTATATATTATAAAATTTATATTATTTTTTACTTAAATTTATTATTATTAAAATGGATATAACCTAACATAAGTCTTTCTCCAAATTAAGCTTATATAAGTTCTTAAAACTAAAGTCACAGACTATTTAGATTGTGAATCTAAATATTATAAGGTCAATGCCAATTATGCAAAGACAAAACATTTTATTGCACCATATCGCGGAGTATAATACCATATGAGAGAACGATGCCAAACACAAGAAACATAGACAACTCGCAAACTCTTTAATTTGAAATATTCAAGGCTTTAATAATGCGATTGAAAAAAATATTTATTGTTCTAAAAAATATTTCTCGTATTAAAAACATCACCTTAGTATAACATAAAAAAAAAAGGTTGGATCGTACTAGTATATTATGTAACGCCCCAAATTTTGTATAATTGTTTCTGTGTATTTGGGTGAGTGTGTGAGGTCCCAAGTTCAAGCCATGACTTGGGAAAATTTTGATATTCTTACGAATTAAGCCCTATCTCTGGTCAGTAGGCTTTTAGTTAAAAGTTTGCAAGTAATTAATAGAATGGGCCTACTGGTTTGGTGGTTAAGTAGAGTGTTAATTTGTTAAAGGTCCTGTGTTTCAAATCCCTACATGTGCAAAGGGGATAATTTTTGCTATCGGTTTCGGCAAGAGTTTGAGTTAGTGTGGTTTTTGAGTAGTTGGGTGTAGTGGGGAGTCAGGTGGAAATATTTTAGGAGTGAATTAGGGAATGTTGGGGATCATCCAAAAATCTGATTTTATTTCTATTTTGTATTTCGAAATCCCTAAAAATTTTCCCTATTTCTTCTAACGTCAATTTCACTACTCCCCTGCTGAAATTCTGCTCCTTTTCCCCTTTTGAACTTTGTTTCGTTTTCTTCCCCACCTTGTTGCCGAAAATCTCCCCCATCTCTTCTATTTTTCGTTTCCTTTTTCATTAACTCGTTTGGTTTTGTACGAAGTGGCGTGCTCGATAAGTTTTTGCTAATGTTTTATCCTGAATGTGTTATTGGATAAGTGAATTAAGGGAAGTGTTCATTTGATTGTTAGGAGTCAATCAAGGGGCTAGAGATTAGCCATTATCGGTGTGAGGTTGTAAAGTCTCTGCTGTTCGTTTGGAGCTAAGGTTTTTGGTTGTTGCAGGATGTTTATCGTGTTACAATTTTGGTTAATTTTTGTTAATATCGCTAAACGCGAGCTTTAGATTATCGAATATAGGTTCTGGAGTACTGGGGGATCGTTTTAGCTTCAATCGAAACCAGGTGTGTACCAAAAACACAGAAAACGAGAATCAGCGAAAGCCAAAAAATGATTCTGTCAATGCTCCACGACCTTGTGGTAGGCCATATGCAAGGCTGTGAGCCACAACATGGCCGTGTGATCGATAAGCTAGGCCATGCATAAGTGACACGGCTGTGTGATGGCTGGGAAAGGCTGTGTGCGACACACAGGCTCGACCTATTGGGCGGTGTGGGCCACAGGAAAGTGTAGGCCTACACGGGTAGACAACATGGGCATTTAAAATTCTGGGCTAGGACGTGTGATCTACACGGCCAAGGCCAATTTGGGCCGAGTAGGCCACACGGGCGTGTGGGTCCACACGGACAGTCCACATGGGCGTGTGAGCCCATTTTTCTGAAATGGTTTATAAGGTTGCATGTGTAACACCCCTTACCCGAGACCGTTGCCGGAGTCGAGCACGAGGCATTACTAAACTTAACTTATTGATTCGGGGCATAAAAATAGAAACTGTCCGTCTGTATCATGTTCAGTAAATTGACTATAACTCGAGTTACGAACCTCAAAATTTAGATCCGTAAATTTTTCATAAAACTAGACTCATATATCTTATTACTATAATTTTTCCAGAATTTTTGGTGTGGCCAATTAGTACAGTTTATTAGTTAAAGTCTCCCCTGTTACACAAACTGACAGTTCTGACCCCTCTGTACTAAAAATCAATTATATCACAATATACAATTCTTTTGCCTACACCGTTTCTTTCATATAAAAATAGACTCAATAAGCTTTAATTATATATCTCATGCACAACCTAATTCTATTTCTACTATTTTTGGTGATTTTTCAAAATCACGTCACTGCTGCTGTACAAACTGTTCCCCTGCATATACTTACATAATTTCTTTCTAATAATTACCAACTAGGTATTACATAATATCTAAAACATGCTCTTAATTAGCCATTTTAATAGATAATCATTATCAAACATTTACAAGCCAATCTTACGCCATATCATAAGGTTATACACACAAGATAGCTAAGTCCCTATACATGCCATAACTTAAAACGTCGAGTTACAAAATACCAGTATAATCCTTTGATAGTGCGTAACGATCTCCGACGTCTTTGTGATTCCCGAGTTGGCTTGTAATACTATAAAAAAAAATTAAAGAATGGGAGTAAGCATAAAGCTTAGTAAGTTTACATGTAAATAAATAGCAACATTCTTAATGAATTATCTTATGTTTTTCTTATCAAGATCACTTAAACTTTTAACTCAATATACTTAAAACTTGTATACTTGCCTTACCTTTTAACATGAATTTATCTTACCTTACCTTTTTAGCTTGAACTTGTCTTATCTTTACTTTGGAATACTCCTTGAATTTTCCGTTGAACCACTTGGAATACTAAGGATACGGGTACCTTTCCTTATGAAACTTAACCATTGCCATGTCTTGACATGGTCTTACGTGGTATCCTTGCCTTATGAACTCACCAATGCCATGCCTTGGCATGGTCTTACATGGGACCTTTGCCTTATAGTAACATATCAATGCCATGTCTTGACATGGTCTTACATGATTTCCTTAAACCCTAATGTCATGACATTTGTATCCTATACATTCCTAAGGTTCAATGGAACTTCACAGGATAGCTTTTCCGTCAATTCATACTTGAGTCTTTAAATAATACATTTACAGAATAAATATGTAAATGCTGGAATTTAACATTATTAAATATAAAATAATAGAATATTGCATTTATTTACCGCAAACTTACCTCGAAACAAAATACGATCAACTATATTGATTTAGTCTTCTATCTTTTCTTTCCTCGATCTAACTCGGATTTTGTTCTTCTTGATCTATAATAGAAAATTTAGCTTATTTAATACTCACATTCATCAAAACAGTCCTTAACTCTTAACTTTAGCAAAATTACAATTTTGCCCTAAACTTTACATATTTACACATTTGGCCTAAAGCTCGAAATTAAACTTTATCCCTTATTCTTATGTTTTATGACATGCTGATCATTTTACCTTCTATGGCAACATCAAATTCTCACTCTAACTTGTACTTATGAACATTAGGTATTTTACCGATTAAGCCGCTTTTACTCGTTTTCACTTAAAATCACTTAGCAAAAGTTGTTTAACATAATTTCAGACTTCATGTTCTATCATAAAACATCAAAATAAACACATTTCACCTATGGGTATTTTTCCAAATATGAACCCTAACATGAATTATTGATAGAATAAGCTAAATCGAGCTAAGGGCTTCAAAATGTAAAGAACATTAAAAGCGGGCTTGGAATCACTTACTATGGAGCTTGGAAGCTTGAAACAAACCCTAGCTATGGAGAACCCTTGTAATTTCGTCCTAATGAAGAAGATGAGCATATTTTGCCATCTTTTTCCCTTTTAATTCCTTTTATTACCAAATGACTAAATTACCCTTCATTAAAACCTTTGGTTCTTTCCACCTATATATGTCCATTTTGTCCATGAAAATATAATGGTCTAATTACCATTTAAGGACTTCTACTTCAAACCCCATTTCAATCAAGTACTCTATAAATTAGAACCCTATTTAGCAACTTTTACAAACAAGTCCTAATAAGCAATTTAAGCATGAAATTAATAAAATTTCTTATCAATACTCTAACACATGTATTTAATCACTCAATAAATCATAATAATTAATCATAATAAACTTTTATAGCTTGGATTCATGGTTTCGCAACCACTAGTCCGTTTAGGCCTATTTCGGATGTTACATTTCTCCCTTTAGGGATTTTCGCCCCGAAAATCTTACCGTAAAGAGGTTTGGTCTACTGTTTCAGATAATCTCTTGGGCTCCCATGTAGCCTCTTCTATCCCATGCCTATTCCATAATACTTTCACAAGTGCAATGCTTTTGTTCCTTAATTGCTTAACCTCTCGAGCTAGAATTTTTACCGGTTCCTCACTGTAAGCCATATCTGGCTGGATCTCAATCTCTGTTTGCGAAATGACATGCGATGGATCTGAACGATAACGACATAGCATAGATACATGAAAGACATTATGAATCTTCTCTAACTCGATCGGCAATGCTAACCGATATGCCAATGGCCCAACTCTCTCGATCACCTCAAACGGTCCAATAAAACGAGGACTTAATTTGCCTTTCTTGCCAAATCTGAGAACTTTATTCCAAGGGATACTTTCAAAATACCACATCACCAACTTGAAATTCAATTTCTTTTCTTTTCAAATCTGCATAAGATTTACATCATCCAAGTTGCTTTCAAGCAATCTCTGATGACTTTTACTTTCTCTTCTGTTTCTTTGACTAGATCAACCCCGTAAATTTGATTTTCCTTAAGCTCTATCCAATACAAGGGTGTGCGACATTTACGTCCATACAAAGCTTCATAAGGTGCCATCTTCAGACTCGATTGATAACTATTATTGTAGGCAAACTCTATTAACGGCAAATATTTCTCCCAACTACCTTGAAATTCCAATACACAACATCTAAGCATATCTTCAAGTACCTGAATAACTCTTTCTGATTGACCATCGACCGAGGATGAAAAGTCAGTACTAAAACTCAACTTTGTACCTAAAGCTTCGCAATTTCTTCCAAAACCGTGAAGTAAATCTCGGATCTCTATCCGAGATAATCGATACCTGATACTCGTGTAGTCTCACAATCTCGAAATATACAACTCGGCCAACTTGTCAAATGAATAATCCATACTGAATGGGATAAAATGAGCCGACTTCGTTAACTTATCAATCACAACCCATATCAGTATCTTTCTTTCTCGGTGTCGAAGGCAATCCTGTCACAAAATCCATAGTAACTCGGTCCCATTTCCACTCGGGAACTAATATAGGCTGCAATAAACCTGAAGGTACCTGATGTTCGGCCTTTACCTGCTGACAAATCAAACATCTAGAAACAAACTCTGATATATCTCTTTTCATTCCTCTCCACCAATACATTTTCTTCAAATCATTATACATCTTTGTACTACCTGGGTGAATAGACCAAGAACTGCTATGTGCTTCCTGTAAAACCTTAGAATAAGATCATCATTCTTTGGTACACATACCACATCTCTAAACATCAAACAACCATCGATCCGATCCGAAAATCGACTCTACACCGACTCAAGACTTGAACCCTTTTGGCTTGCAACTCATCGTCATCCTTCCGAGCTTCACAAATTTCTTCAAGAAACATCGGTTTAGCTCTCAACTCATTAAAATAGAACCATCATCGACAAGGCCAAACTAATGTGCAAAGCTCTCAATGCAAATAATGATTTTCTACTTAAAGCATCAAGAACAACGTTTGCCTTACCGGGTGATAATCGATCACTAGTTCATAATCTTTAATCAACTCTAGCCATCTTCTTTGCCTCAAGTTTAGATCTTTCTCGAGTCATCAAGTATTTCAAACTTTTATGATCGGTGAATATTCGCATTTCTCACCATACAAATGATGTCTCCGATTTTTAATGCAAATACAATAGCAACTAACTCTAAATCATGTGTCGAATAATTTTTTCATGTGGTTTTAAGCATACAGAGGCATAAGCAATTACCCTTCCTTCCTGCATAACACGACCTAGTCCATTCAAGAATGCATCATCAGTAAATCACAAACTCTTTACCCAGGTTACGGTTGTACTAAGGCAGGAGCTTTAGTCAACAATATCTTTAACTTGTCGAAACTCTCACGACACTTCTCGGTCCATTCAAACTTGACATCTTTTCAGTAGCAATCTTGTTAATGGAGTAGCTATCATGGAAAATCCCTCTACAAATCGTCTATAATAGCCGGCAAGACCAAGAAAACTTCTAACCTCTGATACATTCCTGGGAGGCTTCCAATCGATAATGGCTGAAATCTTATTCGGATCAACTTTAATACCTTCACCTAAAACAATGTGTCCAAGAAAACAAACTTCCCGTAACCAGAACTCACTTTTACTAAACTTGGCATAAATCTGATTATCTCTCAAAATCTGTAAAACTGTTCTCAAATGCTCTGCATGCTCAGTCTCATCATGAGAATAAATCAAGATGTCATCAATAAACACAACTACAAACTTGTCCAAGTAAGGTCTGAAAATTCGGTTCATTAAATCCATGAAGATAGCAGGAGCATTGGTTAAGCCAAATGGCATCACAAGAAACTCATAATGATCATACCTAGTTCGAAAAGGCCAAACATCTGACTCTTTAACTCGTAACTGATAGTATCCAGATCTCAAATCTATCTTAGAAAATACAGTGGCTCCTTTCAATTGATCAAACAAATCATCTATTCTAGGCAGTGGATATTTATTCTTGATGGTTACCTTGTTAGTCTGCCGATAGTCTATGCACAATCTCATGGAACCGCCCTTCTTTTCACAAATAACACCTGGTGCACCCATGGTGAATAACTAGGTCTTACAAAGCATTTATCGCTTAATTCTCAGAATGAGCTTTCAATTCTTTTAATTCTATTGAAGCCATTCTATAAGGAGCAATAGAAATAGGTGTTGTACCTGGAATTAATTCAATACCAAACTCAACTTCTCTAATAGGAGGCAAACCTAGTAGTTCTTTTGGAAACACATCAGGAAACTCATTTACCACATGCATTGATTCAATTTTCAACTCTGGGTCTTTAGTATTCAACACAAAAGCAAGATAAGCTTCACATCCTTTCCTTAAACATTTCTGAGCAGACATAATAGAAATCATGGAAATTAAACTACCTGACTCATCTGAATTAACCCGAAGGATCTCACCATTTTCACATTTCAACTCAATGAATTTCTTTCCACAATTCACTATCACACCATGTGCAGTTAACCAATCCATACCAAGAATCACATCAAACTCATCAAATGGCAATAGCATGAGATCAGCCGAAAAATAGTAACCTCTAATCATCAAAGGATATTTTTTACATACTTTGTTTACTAACACATGCTGACCAAATGGATTCGATACTCTAAACACAAATTTCGTAAACTCTATG
Organism: Gossypium rotundifolium; assembly: GCA_025506655.1. Classification (NCBI taxonomy): domain Eukaryota; kingdom Viridiplantae; phylum Streptophyta; class Magnoliopsida; order Malvales; family Malvaceae; genus Gossypium; species Gossypium rotundifolium. The sequence continues at coordinate 12,977,559 of CP106730.1, read as the reverse complement.
GGCATGTTCATACTAGGCATTAATTTTATGCAAGCATAGGAATGGGTTGAACTCGGATCAATCAAAGCAATAACATTAACATCATGAAGAGAAAATGTACCGGTAATTACATCGGGGAAGGATGCCTCTTCACGAGTACGGATAGCATAAGTCATTGCGGATGCTCTAACATCTGATCTCGTTGCTGTATCTCTAAATGCACCTCTACCTGCCCCTACTCCCAAATTTCTCTGAGGTCTGCCTCTAACGGGGGCATTACCTGATCTTGCACTCGGTATTACTTCTTTTTTTACCATCTCAGGACACTCCCGAATGAAATGATCTGGTGCACCACATCGAAAACAACCAACCTCAGTCGCTCGACATTGACCTGGATGATGTCGACCACATTGAGGACACTCAGTCCATTAGGTGAATACTACCAACACTCACAATCAAGTGGTTTGAGCTTTTGAATCCATAAATCTTCCACCTCTGTTTGGCTAGAATACCCGGTGAAAAATTAGATCTCGAGAAAACTCTCTAGGCCTCTTGGATGTAGTGAAATGACTTGCTCATCATCTTTTCTTGAGTCTTGCATCTCAATTTCAGATTTGCCCTTTCTTTTTAATAACTCTTCTGCCTTACAGGCTCGTTCAACTAAAGCAACAAACTCTTTTATCTCTAGAACACCAACTGACAGTCGGATATCATCATTGAGCCTATCTTCAAATCTTTTGCACATAATAGCCTCTGTAGACACACACTCTCGAGCATAATTGCTGAGTCGGACAAATTTACGTTCATAGTCGGTCACAGTCATCTTACCCTATTTTAATTCAAGGAACTCTTTTCTTTTCTGGTCAATAAACCTCGATCGATATACTTCTTACGGAACTCCTCCTGAAAGAAATCTCATGTAACTTTTTCTTTCGGTACTACTGATACAAGTGTCTTCCACCACTGGTAAGCTAAACCTCTAAGAAGTGACACTACACATTTAATACACTCTTCCAAGGTGCGGGATAACTCATCAAAACTCGATAGTATTTTCGAGCCAAAATTCACTTTCTGCATCATCATCTTTGGTAGCTCAAACTCTTCAGCCCTTATTTTCGATCTTGTCAGCAGGTGGCTTCTCTTTTCGACAGTATCTATGACTGGAAAGCTACATGGGTGGTCTGTGGATCATGAGGGGTGGAGGTCTAACGGCCGGGTTCGTATTTAACGAACTCAACAAACCATTCATTCATAGCTTGGAATAAGGCTTCTCGAGCCCCTCCTCCCGACTAACATGTGGGCCTTTCATGACTATCTTGTGGCACCGTCCCCTCGGTGGGAGTGGGTGCACTACTCTACATCATCTGCACTACTGTTCGGGATCCATAACTATAAAAGAAAAACATTTTTTAAATCGTCAAGAGTCGTCACACTATCAAAATATAAGTATGGCATGTATAGATAGACTCTTACTCATACTAAATATTCGAGAATAGACTAAACCTTGCTCGATACCAATAAATGTAACACTATAAAAGAAAAAATATTTTTTTAAATCATCAAGAGTCGTCACACTATCAAAATATAAGTATGACATGTATAGATAGACTCTTACTCATACTAAATATTTCGAGAATCGACTAAACCTTGCTCTGATACTAATAAATGTAACACCCCTTACCCGAGACCGTTGCCGGAGTCGAGCACGAGGCATTACTAAACTTAACTTATTGATTCGGGGCATAAAAATAGAAACTGTCCATCTGTATCATGTTCAGTAAATTGACTATAACTCAAGTTACGAACCTCAAAATTTAGATCCGTAAATTTTTTATAAAACTAGACTCATATATCTTCTTACTATAATTTTTCCATAATTTTTGGTGTGGCCAATTAGTACAGTTTATTAGTTAAATTCTCCCCTGTTACACAAACTGATAGTTCTGACCCCTCTGTACTAAAAATCAATTATATCATAATATACAATTCTTTTGCCTACACCGTTTCCTTCATATAAAAATAGACTCAATAAGCTTTAATTATATATCTCATGCACAACCTAATTCTATTTCTACTATTTTTGTGATTTTTCAAAATCACATCACTGCTGCTGTACAAACTGTTCCCCTGCATATACTTATATAATTTCTTTCTAATAATTACCAACTAGGTATTACATAATATCCAAAACATGCTCTTAATTAGCCATTTTAATATATAATCATTACCAAACATTTACAAGCCAATCTTACGCCATATCATAAGGTTATATACACAAGATAGCTAAGTCCCTATACATGCTATAACTTAAAACGTCGAGTTACAAAATACCAGTATAATCCTTTGATAGTGCGTAACGATCTCCGACGTCTTTGTGATTCCCGAGTTGGCTTGTAATACTATAAAAAAATTAAAGAATGGGAGTAAGCATAAAGCTTAGTAAGTTTACATGTAAATAAATAGCAACATTCTTAATGAATTATCTTATGTTTTTCTTATCAAGATCACTTAAACTTTTAACTCAATATACTTAAAACTTGTATACTTGCCTTACCTTTTAACATGAATTTATCTTACCTTACCTTTTTAGCTTGAACTTGTCTTACCTTTACTTTGGAATACTCCTTGAATTTTCCGTTGAACCACTTGGAATACTAAGGATCGCGGGTACCTTTCCTTATGAAACTTAACCATTGCCATGTCTTGACATGGTCTTACGTGGTATCCTTGCCTTATGAACTCACCAATGCCATGCCTTGGCATGGTCTTACATGGGACCTTTGCCTTATAGTAACATATCAATGCCATGTCTTGACATGGTCTTACATGATTTCCTTAAACCCTAATGTCATGACATTTGTATCCTATACATTCCTAAGGTTCAACCGGAACTTCCTAGGATAGCTTTTCCGTCAATTCATACTTGAGTCTTTAAATAATACATTTACAGAATAAATATGTAAATGCTGGAATTTAACATTATTAAATATAAAATAATAGAATATTGCATTTATTTACTGCAAACTTACCTCGAAACAAAATACGATCAACTATATTGATTTAGTCTTCTATCTTTTTCTTTCCTCGATCTAACTCTGGATTTTGTTCTTCTTGATCTATAATAGAAAATTTAGCTTATTTAATACTCACATTCATCAAAACAGTCCTTAACTCTTAACTTTGGCAAAATTACAATTTTGCCCCTAAACTTTTACATATTTACACATTTGGCCTAAAGCTCAGAAATTAAACTTTATCCCTTATTCTTATGTTTTATGACATGCTGATCATTTTTCCCTTCTATGGAAACATCAAATTCTCACTCTAACTTGTACTTATGAACATTAGGTATTTTTACCGATTAAGCCATTTTACTCGTTTTCACTTAAAATCACTTAGCAAAACTTGTTTAACATAATTTCAGACTTCATATTCTATCATAAAACATCAAAATAAACACATTTCACCTATGGGTATTTTTCCAAATATGAACCCTAACATGAATTATTGATAGAATAAGCTAAATCGAGCTACCGGGGCTTCAAAAATGTAAAGAACATTAAAAACGGGGCTTGGAATCACTTACTATGGAGCTTGGAAGCTTGAAACAAACCCTAGCTATGGAGAACCCTTGTAATTTCGTCCTAATGAAGAAGATGAGCATATTTTGCCATCTTTTTCCTTTAATTCCTTTTTATTACCAAATGACTAAATTACCCTTCATTAAAAACTTTGGTTCTTTCCACCTATATATGTCCATTTTGTCCATGAAAATATAATGGTCTAATTACCATTTAAGGACTCCTACTTCAAACCCCCATTTCAATCAAGTACTCTATAA